>SJYT01082074.1:0-34221 GCA_006410635.1 Cephalophus harveyi | reverse complement strand
TCAATTCTTCGGCGCTCAGCCTTCTTCACAGTCCAACTCTCACATCCATACATGACCACAGGAAAAACCATAGCCTTGACTAGATGGACCTTTGTTGGCAAAGTAATGTCTCTGCTTTTGAATATGCTATCTAGGTTGGTCATAACTTTTCTTCCAAGGAGTAAGCGTCTTTTAATTTTATGGCTGCAGTCACCATCTGCAGTGATTCTGGAGCCCAAAAAAATAAAGTCTGACACTGTTTCCACTGTCTCCCCATCTATTTCCCATGAGGTGATGGGACCGGATGCCATGATCTTCATTTTCTGAATGTTGAGCTTTAAGCCAACTTTTTCACTCTCCTCTTTCACTTCCATCAAGAGGCTTTTTAGTTCCTCTTCACTTTCTGCCATAAGGGTGGTGTCATCTGCATATCTGAGGTTATTGATCACCATGTTGTACTATTGAAATATATACAATTATATTTGTCAATTACTGTTCAGTGAAGCTGGGGGGTGAAGAAGCCATGTCCCCATCTTAAAAAAAAAAAAAAAAAAATAGAAAGGATTGGACAAGAGTGAGGAAACCCGAGTTCTAGAACAATCCTGTGACTTCTTTGTAGGCAGGGTGGCATGGATGAGTCCATCCACAAGGTCTCAGTCGTCTCATCCTTAAGGGACGGAAGAAGGCACCACTTGGCCACAGTGAGATGACCTCAGGCGAGTGCTAGCATCCAGAAGAGGCAAGACTCCTGCACCTGTGACTGGGGTCCGAGAAGTGTGCTCATTTCCCAACCCAGGGATTGAACCAGAGTCTCCTGCATTGTAGGCAAATTCTTTACTGTCTGAGCCATGAGGGAAGCCCCCAGAAAGAAAACTAGTATTCTCACCTGAAAAATTCCATGGACAGAGGAGCCTGGCAGGCTACAGTCCACGGAGGTGCAAAGAGTTGGACATGATTGAGTGACTAAGGCAAGGCTTCAGGAAAGAAATCGATTGCCTTTAAGAACATCGATGCAAAGGCCCCACAAAATGTATTTACAAATTGAATCAAGCAGTATTTAAAAATTTGAATACATAGTAACCAAGAGACCTTTATTCTGGAAATGAAAGGCTGGTTTGATTTTATGAAATCTATCATTGTAACCCACCATGTTAACATTTTAAAGAAGAAATGCCACATGGTCACATTGATTGATGAAGAAAAATCATTTGACAAAATTCAACACCCATTAATTTAAAAACTAAGGCTACAGTCCACGGAGTTGCAAAGAGTTGGACATGATTGAGTGACTAAGGCAAGGCTTCAGGAAAGAAATCGATTGCCTTTAAGAACATCGATGCAAAGGCCCCACAAAATGTATTTACAAATTGAATCAAGCAGTATTTAAAAATTTGAATACATAGTAACCAAGAGACCTTTATTCTGGAAATGAAAGGCTGGTTTGATTTTATGAAATCTATCATTGTAACCCACCATGTTAACATTTTAAAGAAGAAATGCCACATGGTCACATTGATTGATGAAGAAAAATCATTTGACAAAATTCAACACCCATTAATTTAAAAACTAAAACTAGGATTGGAGAAGGAAATGACAATCCACTCCAGTGTTCTTGCCTGGAGAACCTCAGGGACGGGGGAGCCTGGTGGGCTGCTGTCTATGGAGCCGCACAGAGTTGGACAAGACTGAAGTGACTCAGCAGCAGCAGCAGCAGCAGCAGCAGTAAACTAGGATCAGGTGGCACTAGTGGTAAAGAACCCACCTGCCAAAGCAGGAGTCATCAGAGACACAGGTTCAATCCCTGGGCGGGGAAGATCCCCTGGAGGAGGGCATGGCAGCCCACTCCAGTATTCTTGCCTGGAGAATCCCATGGGCAGAGGAGCCTGGCTGGCTACAGTCCATGGGAATGCAAACGGTCAGACATGACTCACATGACTTAGCACAGCACAGCAAACTAGAAATAGAAGGGAATGTCTTCAGTCTGATAAAGGACATATGTGAAAAGTCTACAGCTAACATTCTTTGAATCTTAAAATACAGGGACCAAGCAGGCTAGAGTTGCTGAGGACCCAGGGGCAGGGTGATGCTGGTTAAGGACCTTGAACTGATGGGAGAGCTTGGAAAGCAGAACTCTGACAGGGAGGAGAGAGTGCCCACAGGGGACAGAGAGAGGCACCAAATGCTCTGGCTGTGTTCCAGAGACCCTCAGAGGAGACACGCCTCCCACTGCCAGGCGCTTTATATGCCCTGTCGCTTAGTCCTCGAACACACCCAGTGCAGATGAAGCTGTGATCCTCAGTTTACAGATGCGGAAACTGAGGCTCAGTTGGGCAAATCACGCGCCACAGATCCTACTGATGGTGGTCAGCAGTGTCTGGACTTGGAGAAAAGGCAACAAATGGGACCACATCTCAAGCTATAACTCTTTTGTCTCCTGCTGCCCACGAGGGAGCCTGGGGGGCTGCCGTCTATGGAGTCGCACAGAGTCGGACAGAAGTGACTTGGCAGCAGCAGCCCACAAGTATCGGCTTCAGCTTCTTGCTTAAAGTATCTAGCGAGCACAAAACCTACTGCTTAAAGTGATCTTCCCTGATTAAGGCTGTTGGTGAAAGTGTACTTGTGATCCCAAAAGGCTGTGTGAATTTCACACCTTGCGCTTCTTGGCGGGACTCAGGCTCTGCCAAGAAAATCGTGAAGCTACAGCTATAACCAAAGCCCAAGTTCTCAGACTATACATAGTCTCCAGCTGTCGATCCACGGGAATTTGCTGCTCACTTGGTCCTACAGAGGCTCTCCAGGCTGCTGCTCTGGGAACGAGGGACAAGGATGAAACCTCGATCCATGGGTGTGCAGTGACCAGACCTGCTGCTGCCAAACCCAGATTCCAGATCTGCTCTCATGAGTGGTGTGACCTTGGCATGGAGGACACCAAGCTCCTCCTTGCCTCAGTTGTTTTATTTTTTTTTGATGGGAGATAAAAATGCTTCCAGGCTTCTCAGGTGGCTCGGTGGTAAAGATACTGCCTGCCAGTTCAGGAGACGCAAGAGACGTGGGTTCTATGCCTGGGTCGGAAAGATCCCTTGGAGAAGGAAATGGCAACCCACTCCAGTATTCTTGCCTGAAAAGTCCCATGGACAGAGGAGCCTGGTGGGCTACAGTCCCTTAGGTCAAAAAGAATTGGACACAACTAAGTGATTAAACAACAAAAAAATGCCTTCATGATATAGTTACCAACTGTCTGACCATAGCAAATGCTCATTGATGATTATGACAACAGGCTCTCAGCCAGACAGGGGTCCTCTACTTGACCTGAACACGGATGATCACAGGGTGGCTAAACGGTTCCTCTGAAAAGGTGGACACATACAGGTAACCAACATCTTCGTCCTTGTCCTTGTGCAGGGAGCCCAGCAGCTCAGAGGATCCCTGGAAGCTCTGAATCTGAGGCTAAAGGACAAGATCAGACAAGGGGCAGCACCCACTGAGGAACTAGACCCGGATGGAGCTACCTCCAGTCTTGGGGAGAAGTTCCCATCCAATACTCGTCTTCTGGGGAGCTATTTCCCTCCTCCTTCTGGGAAATGAAAAAGCAGCCAGATGCATGCTTTTAAAAATAAACTATGCAAGAGAAAGAAGCAGAATATCATGTGTTTTGCTCCCAAACCAGTCTGAAATATCTGAGAACCACAGAAAACTGTCAGGACTCAGCAGAGCTCTTAAGGTTTGTTTCAACATTTGGGGTGAAAAACAAAGGGATTCAAATCTGTACTTAAAAGCTGTCATGGGGCATTTGGGATTGCCATAACAATAAGCATGTTTCTCCATCAAAAGAGAAAGGCAGATCGGGCCCCATATAAAAAACAGCACCGCTAATTGGAGCCCACAGAGGGTATTTGAGATCACTAGGACGAAGCTGTTCTATCATTTACAATGATTAGGAAGAGAGGGTTTGCCCTGTGGCCAAGTGAAAAGAGATTTTTATAAACACATAGAGCTTAGAAGTTTAAACCGAACACTCGGGAGCCAGACAGCCAAGGTTTGAGATCTGGTTCCACCACCTCTATGTGACCCTGGGCAAGTGACTTACCCCACTGGGCTTTTGTTGGACTTTATGAAAATTAAATGAGCAAATATTTGTTAAGCATATTGTCTGGCTTGCAGTAAGTGCTATGAAATGTTTGTAAAATAATAATATTTAAAATTAAAGGTGGAAAATTTGCAGTGTTTTTGAAGCCTTTTCTCACATCCACTGGGCTTTTTACATTTCAGTTTTATCTGTGTTGATTCCTTCAGGATCTCTCAAGTGCAAGATGAAGGCACTGTTAATTGCATTTCTAGCTCAATTCAACTTTTTTCCCTTGGGGTCTTACTCCATGATAAAAGTTGGGGAAGGGACTCTTACTTTTAAAGATTTGACAGGTTCTTCACAAGAAAGTTCTGATCAGGAGGGTTTTATCATCTGACAAGCCTGGGAACCACTAACTCAAACTGAATTCCTCCTTAATCAGTCTTAATCAGTAGGAATCAGGATTTGGCCAGCTGCTTTCTTTGGTGCCAGGATTTTGTCCACCCCTCTGTCATCCAAAAACAAAAGAGAAAGGACTTTCAGGCACAAAACTCCCTGAGGAAATGTGGGGCAGGAGTCTCTAGGGAAGGAACCAGGAGAAGACCCTCCTAGAATTTTCATTCCACCTGTGAGCTTAGTTTAGAGAAAGCCTCGTACCATTGCACACAGGAGGGCCTCCCTGGCGAGCAGGGGCACCCACCAGCCATGACACTGACCTTTTCGGCTCTTAGGGCAGTGCGTGGGGCTGGGCACTCCAGCTTGCTACTGGGTGCTGGCACTCAGAACATCTCTGAGAAGCACTGGCCAAGGGAGGTCCCTTCGGCGTGGGACCCTGGTCCTCCCGGGCACCGGGGAGGTGTTAGGTCAACATCGAGGGATGAATAGGGCTTGTCAGCAGCCTGGGTTCTGCAGGTGTGGATCCCTATACCAGGGCCACAGGTACAGAGCCTCACACCAACCAAGGTCATCTCTGAACTGACTGAGTCCCATAACAACTGTTGCCAAAAGCCCCTCTGATCCTTACCAGCCAGCTCCCTGATCCCTTATTAGGTAAAAATGTCCATCCCAGTGCTCATCCTTCAGTGCCCTCACCAATCACCTAATGCTACCCTTCCAGCAGGCATTTTTCTTTGTCTCGCAGTTATCCATATTGCCTACTAACCTTCCCCTGAGCCATTCCATTGTTCCAACAGCATCCCGTCAACTCTTCTTGGTCTGTCAGGAGGTTGCCCACTGTGATCCAACACCTGCTTTATCTCTGCTCTTTGCTCTTAATAAACCCACTCCTTTCTGCAGTACTCTGCTTCTGGAAATTCTTTTCCAACCCTGCTTAGATGACCGCAATCCCAGGGAGGATCACTGAGGAGCACGTGGATCAGCCATGCTCCACCCTGGCACTGAGCAAAGTCCGTGTAGGGCTTTTCAGTTTCACATATCCATCTCGTTGCATTCTGGATTGCATGTCTTTCCTCTCCCCACACTCACTGCTCTCAGAAGGGTCCCAGAGCCTGGACTCCATGGACCCACTGCCCTCCGCATAGGTCAGCCAGTGAAACCACATCCCAGTTGCTGACTGGCTGCCAAACCACAGCCGCCGGCACCTGCCACCGAGCTGGCCAAGTGGCCTGGCTCCATTCCCAGCCTGTGCAGCTGGGAAAGAATGAGTCAGCAGAGTCTTGCCTCCTTGGCCTTAGGTGGAGCATGGCCGAAAGGCCACAAAAAAGTACAAAAAGTACATGAGTTGAGGATGGCTCCAGTGGAGAACACACTAAAACCTCAGAGTCTCAGAGATGGGAAAAAGCCTCGGAGGCCTTCTTGCTCAGACCCTCTTCGTGTGCTCAGACTCCGGACCCACATGGCGTGAGCCACCTGTGTGACCCTGAGCAAGTTAATGGCTTCCCATGCCTCAACTTTCCCATCTATAAAATAGGAATAATAATAGTACTTACCTTACAGGGTTGTTGGGAAAATTAGATTAGTTGGCTTCTGTACAGTGCACATGGCACATAGCAACACCTGACATTAGCTGCTGTTGTTATTATTTAGAGAAATCCCTTCTCCACTACAGCCTTTACCAGGGATGTGAGGATCTCAACCTCCAGAGGCAGTAACTCACATACCTGGCTCTAAGTTGTCTCTCCCTGGGCCCGTATTCTAAGAGGCAAACCACAGACAAGACAGAGGCCCGTCCAGCCTCCACCTCTCATGAAGACTTACAAGGAGGCAGCACAGCCCCTGAACCCTTCTTGACATGTCTCTGTCTATTTTGGAGACCAACAGAAGCTACAGGTGTCTACTTGCTGGGGTACATGCATGAGCGCTAAGTCACTTCAGTCTTGTCTGACTCTTTGTGACCCCGTGGACTGTAGCCCACCAGGTTCCTCTGTCCATGGGATTTTTCAGGTAAGAATACTGGAGTGGGTTGCCATGCTCTCCTCCAGGGGATCTTCCCAACCCAGGGATCAAACCCACGTATTCTGCGGCTCCAGCCTTGCAGGCAGATTCTTTGCACTGAGCCACAGGGGAGGCCCCCATTTGCTGTCAGGGAAGTTCAAAATCCAAGGTCAGACTGGCATTGATTTTAGCTGCATCTTCCACCATCTTATGGCCTGAGCAAGGATGCAGTTACCTCACTTCCCTGAGACCCTGGATTGGGTTGAACTGTATCCCCCTGAAAAAAAGCCAAGTCTTTCCCAGAACCTCAGGATGTGACTTTATTTGGAGATAGGATGGTTGCAGGTATAATTAATCAAGATGAGGACATATTGGAGAAGGGCAGGTCCTAAACCTAGTACGATTGGTATCATTACAAGAAGGGAAGACACGGAGTCCCAGACACAGAGGGAAGGTGACCACGTGATGACAGAGGCAGAGACTGGAGTGAAGCGTCTCCTAGTCAAGGACGGCTGGTGACAACAGGGGGTAGGAGAAAGGCAGGGAACAGACTCTTCTAGAGCCTTCAGGGAGATCACGGTCCTGCCTACAAATTGATCTTGGACTTCCAGCCTCCAGCTCTGCGAGAGAATTAAAGTTGTTTCAAATGCCCTGTTTGCAGTTAGGGGGGCCCAGTCTGGATAGGCCCAGGGCCTCAGTCCCCACCTGCAGGCTTGTCTCCCGCTGTGCTCTGCATATCTCTCGGCATGTCTGGGATCATTCGTCCTTCAGGTTTGTCCTAACCTTTCCTCTCAAAGGTTTCTCCGTTCTCACATGCTGGTGGCCTCTCTCTTTCTCTGAGAAGCAGTGACTTCGGGGCACCAAGTCCCGGAAAATGAAGGCCCTTTCAAGGCTGTCTTCTTTCCTAGGATGTTCCTGGAAGTCTGACAACAGGGCTCTGGCCCTAAATGCGGGACACCAATTACAGGGATTCCCTGGTGGCTCAGAGGATAAAGCATCTGCCTGCATTGCAGGAGACCCGGGTTCAATCCCTGGGTTGGGAAGATCCCCTGGAGAAGGAAATGGCAACCCATTCCAGTATTCTTGCCTGGAGAATTCCCTGGACAGAGGAGCCTGGCAGGCTACAGTCCACGGGGCTGCAAAGAGTCGGACATGACTGAGCGACTTCACTCACTCACTCACTCACTCAAGGCTGTCTTCTTTCCTAGGATGTTCCTGAAGTCTGACAACAGAGCTCTGGCCCTAAATGCATGACACCAATTACAGAACATGGCAGCTCTCTCCTATGCCCACATCCACCAACAAGCAGAGGAAGGGGACAAGGACCAGGGAGGGGAGCTGAAACTCTACAGGGACGGTGATCTGGCGTGCTGCCTGGGGCCTCAGCAAGTGGACAGGTGGCTGTCAGAATGTGGCTTTGCCACTGCTAAGCTACACAACCTTGAGCCAGTCACATCTCCTCTCTGGGCCTCCATCTCCCTGTCTTTCCAAGAAGGAGCTGAGTTGAGTGACATCAAAGGCCCCACAGTGCCTGTTGCTGAGGACGGCAGATACCCCTGGAAGCCACCCTTCCTCTCTTCCCACCCACAGATGACATGTCAGCCCTGCTGCAGGACGGGAACAACAGTGTGGTCATGGTCCCCAGATCCGAAGATATTAAGGGAGAGACCTCAAAGATAATGCCCAGCAGAGAGGATCAGGCAGACTTGGGACAGACAGGCCCCCTTTTTGGTGAATCCAGCTTCTCTGCTAATTGTGCGGAGAAGGGAAGCCCTGTTTCTTTGCAGTGGTTTTTGTGTTAAAACCTGGGCCTGCTTAGGAAAATAATCAAGCACGAAAAATTCTCCTTGCCTCCCACTCTACTTCCCCAGGCCTTCAGCTTTCTTGGAGAGGGAGGGGCTGAGAGAGTTCTGGAGAGCTAGAATCAAAGGCGGTAGAAAGAGAGGACCAGGGGGAAGGCAACCACAGAAAGAGAGAAAGGAAGCCAGTGAGGAGAGGCATGCTGGGAAGGAGTGGGGAGGTCGGCGAGAGAGAAGGAAACATGGCGGCACTTCCTCTGGGCTTTCCCACGCTCTGCCTCATGTGGTCCTTGTGTCCCAGTCTCTCTACTCCATTTCTCCTCCTTAGCTCCCTCCTTTCTCACAGTTTCCTCCAACATCCTCCCACACTCTCTTCTTCTTTCCTGTGATGGCCTGAATTGTGTCCCTCAAGATTCCTGTGTTGAGGCTCTAAACGCAACACCCCCCCTCAGAATGTTGTATTTGGAGATGGGCTCTTTTTAAAAAGATGATGAAGTTGAAATGAGGTCACTAGCATGGACCCTGATCCAATAAGAGTGGTGTCCTTACAAGAGGAGGAGATTAGCACACAAATGTGAACAGAGGGAGGGTGACATGCAGACACAGCTAGAAGACAGCCATCTGCAAGCCAAGGCGACAGACCTTGGGTTTCTACCAACCCTACAGCTTGGCCTTGGACTTCCAGCCTCCAGAAGTAAGGGGAAATAAACCTGTGTTGTTTAAACCTGTGGTTCTAGGTTACAGCTGCCCGGCAAACTGATGCACTCCTGTCCTCCCCTCTTTCTTCCCAGCTGCCACACCACCACCACCCCAAAACCACAGCTGTCCCACTGCAGCGACCACCAATTCCTACGACATAAGAAGCAAGAGAACTTCCCAGGAGCCAGCTGATTTGGTTCTGGGCCAAGCAAGCCACTGACTCGCCTGTGGCCTTGAGGAACTCACTTGTTCTCTCTGGGAGATGTGTATAAGAGACAGGCCATGTCCCCATCTTAAAAAAAAAAAAAAAAAAGAAAGGATTGGACAAGAGTGAGGAAACCCGAGTTCTAGAACAATCCTGTGACTTCTTTGTAGGCAGGGTGGCATGGATGAGTCCATCCACAAGGTCTCAGTCGTCTCATCCTTAAGGGACGGAAGAAGGCACCACTTGGCCACAGTGAGATGACCTCAGGAGGGGGTGGGCAGCGGGGTGGGGGAAGAGTTGCTAAATGCATTCCAACAAGTGAACAGCCCATAGATACTCTTGCTTTCTACAACATAAAGGATATTCCAGGACTTGGAACAAAAAGCTAAGATTCTAAATGTTTCGACTTAGTTCTGATTTAGCACTCTTCAGATGCAGGCGTCCAGCTTTGTGGACAGGCAGTGTCGACTCTTCCTGGCCTCACTCTGCTTTCATAATGAATGGTCTTTCACTCAGCTCTGCACTTAGTGGAGCAGGGAGGCAGGTCTGCACACAGCCTGGGAATGTCTTGGAAACATGAGAGTCCACGAGGTGGCATGTAGGAAAATGGAATTTTATTCTCATTGTGTGGTTCATTTCCTCCAGGATGCCAGGCACAAGGAGGAAAACGCTGGGTGATCTTCACTCAGTCCCTCCCCACTCTTTGAACCCGGGTTTGCCCATCTGTAACATGAGCCGGTGGAATGAAATGACCTATCGGGTTCCAACACCCCTCACCCGTGAGGCATTTCCAGAGTCTATCATTCTGAGTTCCACAGGTTATCACCGCAAGGAAGGAGTGAAACTGGTGACTTCAGGGAATTCTAGGTTTCCAGTTTCCAGTCCAAAAATAAACAGCCTTCCAAGTTCAAAGAGAAGCGCCTTTCACAGGGAGGGCTCGCTCGACAGCACAAGGCTTGTGGGAGGAAGGTCTCAATGAGCTGAATGTGAAGGCACTAAAGCCATATGAAACGACTTTGCCTTAAAATACACAACTCTGCCAGTGAGAGGGAAATGCTCCAGGCACAATGTGGCTGAGACTTTAGCAAACCCAGAACATGTGGCTTCTTAGCCAAACCCTCGGCCCCCCTCTCCACCCCTGCAGCCCCACGCAGAGTCAGTGTGACACACAATCCCCATTTGTTCCCAGGCAGAGACTTGAGGATCCCAGAGTGTCTGAGATGGATGCTGAGTGGGGCTCAGAGGGACTTGTCCAGGGATGTCCTCGGTTACTCCGAGCGTCCTGGCATAATTATTAACAGCAACCCTCTCACACTTGAGTCGGAGTGTGCAAGATATATTATATAGTCACCCTCTCCAGAAGGATTATGTGCTGCAGAATATGTAACTTGGAGACCAAGGCTATCAGTTTTACATCTTGTTAAGCCATTACTTAGAAACCTTCTACAAACACAGGGTGCTAAGTCACTTCAGTCATGTCCAACTCTTTGTGACACTGTGAATTGTAGCCCACCAAGCTCTTCTGTCCATGGATTTCTCCAGGAAAGAAAGTTAGAATGGGTTGCCATTTCCCTCTCCAGGGAATCTTTCCCACCCAAGGATTGAACTGGCATCTCTTATGTCTCCTGAATCGGCAGACAGGTTCTTTACCACTAGACAGTGTGGGCTACCTGGGAAGCCCACAAACAAGGGAGGTGGGATGGATACGAAATCAACAAAAAAAATGGAACCTGCATCTCGTGCCTGTCCCAGATTGGACAGAACTGCTTACAGACATCTTAGCACAGCCTTAGGCTATGAATAACTTTTCTCGTTTCTTCTACTACTCTCCTTTCCCTAATCCCATGCAACTATAAACCAAAAAAAAAGAGAGAGAGAGAGAGACTTACTCTATTCCTATTTGAGAATAGGTAAGTATACAGATGATTGGTGAACAGCTGGAGAGAAATGAGATGAGTGTTATGCTCTGGGAACCAGAGTATGAGCTTGAAGAATAAGTTATTTTAAATTTCATTTCCTTCCTAAGAGGTTCCCTGGCCTGAGATAGCAGGAAGATTCAGTGGATGAAATGAATCCTACTTCAGCTAGACATTTGACAAAGTAGGTCATGCTCTCCTTACGGACAAGTTGGAAAATAGTGTGGCTGCAAGGTTCACTTACTAGCGATCCAAAGAGAACAAAACAGAGGGCCTCACCTGGGCTCAGTGCTCGGCAGCAACTGAATTAGTGCTGGGACAGGAAGTGGGCAGAGGGCTGGGATAGGAAGCAGGCAGAGGGCTAGTCCAGTGTGGATGAACCACCACTGGAGGAAAGGTGACCTCAAGGATAGGAATGTTAGGATCCAAGGGATCTGTGGAAGCTGGTGATGGTTCAACCAAGAGGCTATGAATGTGCAACCTATCTCCCTGTTCCAGTCTAAGGACCCAAGTAGGAGGTGCTGGAGGAAGACTGGGAGCTTCCATCAGCACAAGGCCAATGTCAGTCCCCAGGGATGGGGCGACACCAAGCTAAGGCCAGCACATGCTGCATTGATTGAATTTCAATGCCCAGAATGAGGACCTAGGAGACTCCACCCAGAGACAGTCTGGACAGGTCCCACCTATAATAAGGGACTCAGAGGTTAGTGTCAAGTAGATCAAAGACAAACCCCTCAGAGAAGGGAGCGTGAGGTGGACAAGCTGGAATATACAGGGGGCAGCATGGGTGAAATATACAGGGGGGTGGTTTCAGCTCCGTGTAAGGGAGGATTCCAACGATCAGAACCTTTAACAGCTGGCACGGTCTACCTTGATATGTGGTGAGCTCCCCATCACTGGAAGCATGCAAACACATGCAGGGGAACTACAACCTGCCAGTTGCTGGGGGCAGGAGGATTCAAACCGTCACTGGGAAAAGTGAGAACATTCATTGTCAGGATCACTTCCAACTCGGAGCATGCCACATAGCGGGCACTCAAAAATATTTACTGAATCAACACGTGGGTGATGGAACTACTCAACCAGGGACTCAATACCTCCCAGGCCAGGACCACAATCGGACTGGTGAGCCACTTCTTCCTCCGTCAACTAAGAGGGATTTTGCTTTCCTTCCTCACTTCTTGGGGCTGTTACGAACATTGCATTAAAACAGAATTTTACGTCATGATGATCCAATTAATGGGCATGAATCTTGCTTTGAAAGAAATGTACAAGGCACCATATAAAGACCACAGCTGTTTGTAAAAGTCAGCCCCGGAATGGAAGTCTTGCAGCAAGCGTAGCCTTCCCATCATAACAATTCTGACAAGAAAGGGACCCCCAAAGAATTTGGCTCCAGCCTTTTCAAGGAAAAGACATGGAAGTCTTCAAAGAGAGATAAAGTAATTTGTATTTATATGAAGTCAGTAAATTCTCTTTTTTTCCTCCCCAGTTCCCACAATTTAGCCGGTTAAAAGAACCCTATTACAAAACAAACCACTCTAAATAAAGAGAGGAAGTCAGTCGCAGCATAGACCTTGTTTAAAGAAATCATTTCAAATCCCACACAAGAAAAACATACACCAGCCCTGATAAATGCTCTGGAAGCCGGCAGGGCCGGGGAGGCGCGCAAGGCCATCTGGGGCAGAAACATAAACACCCGCGTGCAGGGCGGAAAAGTGTGGTCGCACCCTGGTCCCTGTGGCCACAGGATGGCCTGGCAGGAGGGCACCCAGGGGCAGCGAGTCTGGTAGGGGAGCTCAGGGAGGCTCACTGTGCCTGTCAGAACCCGGACCATGGAGATCAAGACTAGAAGGTCCTTCATAGAATTCTCCAGGGGTCATCAGCAAACTCAGAAGAAACAGCAGTTTCTCTCTACCAAAGGCCAAGGAGGCAGAGATACAACCTGGGTGGAAAAAGCTCCAAGACTCAGGCTTGGCTCTGAGCCCCAGTGAGACGTGGTTTCCTGACCTGCCAGAGCCTGGTGAGAGTCCCAGCCTCAGACCCGCCTTGTCATGTCCGTGGTAAGTGCTCAGCTAGAACGGGTTCCACTAAAGAAAGGTCTTTCTGCATTGACTGCCATCATTGGCCCCAACCCATGGCACCCCAACTTCAAACAAAACCTCAGCAGCCGCCAGCCCCTTGAACACCCTCCCGGCCCTGAACATACCAAGGTTTTAACCCTTGCAAAGCCAGTTCTCTCTGCTCAGAAGCATCCCCATCTCATCCTAACACCTTCCCGACTCCACTGCCCATGCCCTGTGAGCCTGGTCTGAAACTCTAGGACAGACTGAGCTGCTTTCTCTGGATTTTCCATCATTTTCTAGTTCATCACAGTGGATTACCAAGAGCCATGTTCTAACATCTCCTGTGCTAGGTCGTGAGTGACTTGAAGGCGGAGGGGAAGCTTTGACTTCTCAGTGACTCCTCAGAGCAGGAAGAAGGGGCCAAGGACTCAGGAAGGGACAGCAGGCAAAGGGCCTGGGTTCCGTGAGGCAAGATGCGGGAGGATGGATGGCACAAAGGAGAAAACGGAAGCAAAGGACCCAAAGGCCGCGGCTCCTGGTGGCTCCTTTGACGTCAGCCTCTGCCTGACTCCAACACCCCACACCCGTGTCTGCAGCACAGGTGGCTTCCTCTCCTAGAAGACACCCGTGTTCTTAGAACTATCATTTGCCACCCCTTGCAAATTCCCTTTTCCTCCAGGAAACCTTCCCAGCTTTGGGTCAAGTTCGTCACCTTCAGCTTGGAGCTTCCTCCAGAGGCGCCGCCATCGCAGCTCCTTTCTTGCTTCCCTAGTATTTTGTAAGCCATGTAGGTCATTGCTACCCTGGCCTTTGTCACCAAAGATTCCCAAGGACCCTCAGCAGAGACCGCTGGTCCTCAGGACCCTCCCAGCAACCGTGGGAAGCAATTGGCCAGGGCCACGTGAAGGGGTGGGGCATGAAGCCCCATGCCCAGCCCACGGGGCTTCAGACAGATGCCCCCGAACTCCTTTCTCATGTACCCACGTTGTCTCAATGTTGTTCCCAAACACACCAAATTTAGCAGCAGCCACCCTGTGTTCCCTCTACCAGAGCAACACCAGAGAGGGCCAATCTGGAGCCCAGGATGCAATGTTCAGCTGGCGACAGAAGGTGTGAAGACGTGCAATTAGATCCCTGTTAAAAAGTTTCACTAATTTCTCCACTGCAGAATCGATCGCTCTTGTTTATGCAAATTCCCTCTGTTACTAGAAATGCTTGTTTCTCTAGCTTTGAGCCGAGATGGCTGCAAAACTGGAAGCCTCAGTTACTGCGAGGGATTGTGAAAAAAACACCTGGTGTATAGTAGACTCACAAAATGGTTACGTGCATGTACACTAAGTCACTTCAGTCAAGTCCAACTCTTTGCGATCCTATGGACTGTATGGGATTATTAGGGAAGGTCCAACAATTTACCAATGGTCCATCTTCCATCATGGAGCCCCCAAAGCTGCCTCCCTGGGTACTTGGGCCCTTGAGGGAACTCTGCCCTTGGGATAAGAGTCAAGACCTGTTGTCATGGCAGCGGGCTCTGCCCTCACTCAAGACACAAATTTCCAACTGGTAAAGACATCACCAGTTCAAGGAATGTTGCCAATGACTCCCTAAACCCAGAGAGATTTTTCCTAACACAAATATATTTTTCTGGAATTTCTAAGGACCAGATAATTGTCCCTTGGGATATAAAATCAGCCCATAGACCTCTGGTTGTTTAGTTACTAAGTTGTGTCCCACTCTTTTTTTGCCACCCTATGGACTGTAGCCCATCAGGCTCCTCTATCCATGGGATTCTCCAGGCAAGAATACTGGAGTGGGTAGCCATTTTCTTCTCCAGGGGATCTTCCCAACCCAGGGATCAAACCTAGGTCTCCTGCATTGCAGGCAAATTTTTTACCACTGAGCCACCAGGGAAACCCATGGGCCTATAGCTGGGAGAAAATAGCTTTCTCCTGCTCTGTCTTCACCTCACTGTATTGTTCTGAATCTTGGGACCCTTTTCCTTTCTCAGCCCAATAGGGAGCTCTCCAAGGGCAGAAATCAAGCTGTTTTTGCCTCTCTCTGCATGGTGTCAGGCAAGGGTCCTGGCATCAACATTTCCAGCTGAAAAAGTGAGTGCTGCTCCCTACTCACAGGACACAGATTTGACCTGGAGATGCTTTTGTCTCCCAAGGAGGTTGTAGTGCAGAAACTGGGCTGCAAGAACTTTTAGGTGGGTAGACATTCACTGAGGATGTCTAACTGCTGACTGCTGGGTGCTGGGACAGGATCCAAATTATACAGTTCTTGACATTGGGGAGCTCACAGTCATTTCCACGGAGTTAGAGCTGCTGTGGAGATTCCAGAAACAGGTTTTCAGAGACCAACATCTCATTTTGCAAGAAGCCATGGAGACGGGTGAGCCTCCCTCATACAGTGGACAGCAGGGCCAAGGCTCCAGTTCAGATGTCCGTGCTCACAAGGCACATGTCTACTTACCACTGTCTGTTCTCTCTGGGTAACCCATGAGGTATCATGTAATTAATTCAAATACTTATTAAATGCCAGCGATGAGTCCGCCTCTGTGCCCTGAGCTGGGGACGTAGAGGGAGCCTGCAGACACTGGGTGTGTCTTCATGGGGCTTACCACCTGGTGGGCGGACAGACATGCCAAAGAGAACTTGTGAGTAATCGATGCTATTAGGAGGGCATCAGGGTGTTGGGGGAAGGCAGTTGCGAGGCTCGCCTGAGGGTCTTCTGCATTCATTCACTCTCTCATTCTTGTCATTCCCTCTATAACCCCTTGGGCTACCCAGATGGCACTAGTGATAAAGAACCCACCTGTCAATGCAGGAGACATAAGAAATGCGGGTTCCATCCCTGGGTCAGGAAGACTCCCTGGAGGAGGGCAGGGCAACCCATTCAAGTATTCTTGCCTGGAGAATCCTGTGGACAGAGGAGCCTGGCGGGCTATAGTCCACGGGGTCACAAAGAGTCAGACTCAACTGAAGCAACTCAGCCTGCAAGCACGCATGAACCTCAGAAGGGACTTTCTTAGAAGGATGTCAGGAACTTCACGTAGAGGACAGGTGATGAGGGAGTGAATAGACGGAGTCCCAAGGCTTGGGAAGTAGAAGGCAGGACATACAGAGGCTCCCTCACAGTGGAGAAGGTCAGAGATGCCCTTTTCTGCCCACCAGGGCCACCTGAAGGACCTGAAACCTCTCCCTTTGGCCCTCACCCACTGGAATTCAAAGACTGAGGAGACAGCATCTAACTCCCTGTTCCCTTCTCTACAGGCAGGACAGGGAAAACCCAGACCATAAGCCTCAAGAGTGGGAAGCTTCCTTCCCACTTCCACAAAGGCCACACATTCCAGGAAAAGTAGCTACCCCAATGGGAAAGTGGGTTGTTATCTGGAGGGGACGTTGGATCTTAGCAGACAAGAGCATCACAGGGCCACATCAGACTCTGCCTCTTTTAGGAAGTCTGAGGTTCTACTCCATTTGCAGCTGGTCCAGAATAGTCTCGCCGAATTTTGCTGAAATGGAAGCTCCAGTACTTTGGCCACCTGATGGGAAGAGCCAACTCATTGGAAAAGACCCTGATGCTGGGAAAGATTGAGGGCATGAGGAAAAGTGGGCGATAGAGGATGAGATGGTTAGATGGCATCACTATTCAGTGGACATGAATTTGAGCAAACTCTGGGAGATAGTGCAGGACAAGAGTCTGGCAGGCTGCAGTTCATGGCGTCACGAAGAGTTGGACACAACTGATCGACTGAACAATAACAACAAAATTTTGCTGAATGAGTAAATGAACAAAGAAAGAAATCTGTAAGATGGAGATAGTGCTTCTCCCTCTTTTAGGTTACTGTGAGCATTAAGTAAGATAATTTGTGAAAAGAACATAAGAGAGTATCCAGCAGAAACAAACACTCACTAAAGGCTAGCAATGAATATCCATTTCAGCCCATCAGCACAGTATTGCCTTGGTGGGGTGTGTGTGCTGCAGGGACAGGACAGATGCACAGGAAAGGGACCCCAAGGCCAGCACGTGATGTCTGTCATGTGAAAATGAGAGAGTGTCCATCTCACACTCAACAATCTGGCAAGAATAAAAAGTCTGACAGCATCAAGCACTGGTGATGATAAGCAAGTGGAACTCATTTCTACTGTTGTAAGTACGTGCAAACTTTGGGACATTATCTAGCAAAACTGAAGATGGATACACTCTGTGATCCAGAAGTCCTATTTATCTATATATACATACAAATACATATACAGACATACATATATAGAGATATAGATGTACAGATTGAGTGAGTGTTACATGATCATTCGTGTCCAACTCTGTGGCCCCATGAACTGTAGCCCACCAGGCTCCTCTGTCCATGGGATTTTCCAGTCAAGAATACAGAAGTGGATTGCCATTTCCTTCTCCAGAGAATCTTCTTGACCCAGGGATTGAACTCACGTCTTCTGTGGTTCCTGCATTGACAAGCAGATTCCTTACCACTGAGCTACATGGGAAGCCCATATGCATATTATACACACACACACACACACACACACACACACACTCACCCCCAAAGAAAAATTTTACAGTGGATTCCATAAAAGGAAAAATCAAGGGAGAAACTTCAATATAAAACAATATGAATGTAGGAACTCCCCTGGTGGTCCAGTGGTTAAGATTCAGTTCTCCCAATGCAACAGTTCAGGGAACTAGATCCCATATGCCTTAGCTAAAGATTCTGCATACTGCAATGAAGATTCAGCACAGCCAAATTAAAAAAACAATATGAGTATAGATGAATAAACTGTAGTAGAGACATATTATGGCAAATCATGGCATCCAGTCCCATTACCCCATAGCAAATAGATGGAGAAACAATGGAAATAGTGACAGACTTTATTTTCTTGGGCTCCAAAATGACTGCAGATGGTAACTGCAGCCATGAAATTAAAAGATGCTTGCTTCTTGGAAGAAAAGCTATGGCCAACCTAGACAGCATATTAAAAAGCAGAGACATTACTCTGCTGACAAAGATCAGTCTAGTCAAATCTATGATTTTTCCAGTAGTCATGTATGGATGTGAGAGTTGAATTATAAAGAAAGCTGAGCACTGAAGAAATGATGCTTTTGAACTATAGTGTTGGAGAAGACTCTTGAGAGTCTCTACGACTGCAAGGAGATCCAACCGGTCAATCCTAAAGGAAATCAGTCCTGAATATTCAGTGGAAGGACTGATGCTGAAGCTGAAACTCCAATACTTTTGCCACCTGATGAGAACTGACTCACTGGAAAAGACCCTGATGCTGGGAAAAAATGAAGGCAGGAGGAAAAGAGGAAGACAGAGGATGAGATGGTTGGACGGCATCCACGACTTGATGGATATGAGTTTGAGCAAGCTCCGGGAGTTGGCGATAGACAGGGAAGTCTGGTGTGCTGCAGTCCATGGGGTTGCAAAGAGGCAGAAACTATTGAGTGACTGAACTGAACTGAACTGAATGCAGTGACTCAACTAAGCCTGCATAAAAGCATGAATGAAACTCACACACAACTCAGAGCTTTATCCTTGCAGGACTTTTCTACACAAGGCAATCAGTCACAGAAATGATCATATATAAATAGTTATTTCCTCGTTTCTTAGGAAGACAGTAGAATATATCTGGTTTTTAATATTTCCATGTTTTCAGAAGAAGATTGTGGCCCACTCAAATGAGTTGGGAAGCACGCCTATTTTATTTATGATTTAGAAACAAAAACAGTCTGTAAGTATCATCAGTTCTTAAAATTGTAGATGAAACCTAAGCCAAGGTCATGGGGTGGGCAGGATGGGGGGATGTTTTCCTCATTGCATGGCAAACACTGACGCGTATCATGGGAGCCGAGGCCAGTCATCACTGTCAGAATCCCCCAGCCTGTGTGTTCCAGCTCTCTCCCAGTGGGCAGGGCAGAAGGCAGGCTTTGCAGAATCTTTCTGATAACTTATCCCCATACCTTTTCAACCTCTCATCCTACATTAACCCAACCAATTCTTAGGGCACATCCCTAAATTCTATTGGAGCATCCCAGGTGATGCTAGTGGTAAAGAATCCACCTGCCAATACAGGAGACCTAAGAGACATGGGTTCGATCCCTGGGTCAGGAAGATCCCCTGAAGGAGGAAATGGCAACCCATTCCAGTCTTCTTGCCTGGGAAATCCCATGGACAGAGGAGCCTGGTGGGCTACAGTCCATAGAGTCACAAACAGTCGGACACAACTGAAGCAACTTAGTACACACGCACATGAAATTCTATCTGCCCTTCAAATCTAGCCTCATACTTAAGCAACACATAATATGGTCTCTTCTTGTCCTCAGATTCAGCTCAGGCATCTACACAGGCGTGAACATTAGATGCTGGGGCAATGGCAATATTGTGATAAAGAGACACTAAGGATGACTTCAGTTCAGGGATGGTGCTCTCAAAGGTGTCTGTAGGACTTGGGTTGGTAAATTCAGCATGTGTAGTGAACACTACCAGTATGAATTAGTATGCATATGATAGAGAAATCTCAGTGTGTACAGCAGGCAGCGATCAAGACCATCCCCAAGAAAAAGAAATGAAAAAAGCTAAAATGGTTGCCTGACAAGGCCTTACAAATAGTTGAGAAAAGAACAGAAGTTAAAGGCAAAGGAGTAAAAGAAAGATATACCCATCTGAATGCAGAGTTCCAAAGAATAGCAAGGAAAGATAAGAAAGTCTTCCTCAGCAATCAGTACAAAGCAAAAGAGGAAAACAATAGAATGGCAAAGACTAGAGATTTCTTCAAGAAAGTTAGAGATATCAAGGGAACATTTCATGTTAAGATGAGCACAATAAAGTACAGATATGGTATGGACCCAACAGAAGCAGAAGATATTAAGAAGAGGTGGCAACAATACACAGAAGAACTATCCAAAAAGATCTTATGACCCAGGTAACCATGATGGTATGATCACTCACCTTTAGCCAGACATCCTGGAATCTGAAGTCCAGTGGGCCTTAGGAAGCATCACTATGAACAAAACTAGTGGAGGTGATGGAATTCCAGTTGAGCTATTTCAAATCCTAAAAGGTGATGCTGTGAAAGTGCTGCACTCAATATGCCAGCAAATCTGGGAAACTCAGCAGTGGCCACGGGACTGGAAAAGGTCAGTTTTCATTCCAATCTCAAAGAAAGGCAATGCCAAAGAATGTTCAAACTATCGCACAATTGCACTCATCTCATACACTAGCAAAGTAATGCTCAAAACTCTCCAAGCCAGGCTTCAACAGGACATGAACCGTGAACTTCCAGATGTTCAAGCTGGATTTAGAAAAGGCAGAGGAACCAGAGATCAAATTGCCAACATCTGTTGGATCATCAAAAAAGCAAGAGAGTTCCAGAAAAACATCTACTTCTGGTTTATTGACTATGCCAAAGCCTTTGACTGTGTGGATCACAATAAACTGTGGAAAATTCTGAAAGAGTTGGGAATACCAGACTACCTGGCCTGCCTCCTGAGAAATCTGTATGCAGGTCAAGAAGCAACAGTTAGAACTGGACATGGAACAGCAGACTGGTTCCAAATCAGGAAAGGAGTACGTCAAGCCTGTATATTGTCACCCTGCTTATTTAACTTCTATGCAGAGTACATCATGTGAAATGCTGGACTGGATGAAGCACAAGTTGGAATCAAGATGCTGGGAGAAATATCAATAACCTCAGATATGCAGATGACACCATCTTTATGGCAGAAAGTGAAGAAAAACTAAAGAGCTCCTTGATGAAAATGAAAGAAGAGAGTGAAAAAGTTGGCTTAAAACTGAACATTCAGAAAACTAAAATCATGGTATCTAGTCCCATCACTTCATAGCAAATAGGTGGGGAAACAATGGAAACGGTGACAGACTTTATTTTGGGGGGCTCCAAAATCACTGCAGATGGTGACTGCAGCCATGAAATTAAAAGACACTTACTTCTTGGAAGCAAAATTATGACCAACCTAGACAGCAAATTAAAAAGTAGAGACATTACTTTGTCAACAAATGTCTGTCTAGTCAAGGCTATGGTTTTTCCAGTGGTCATGTATGGATGTGAGAGTTGGACTATAAAGAAAGCTGAACACTGAAGAATTGATGCTTTTGAACTGTGGTGTTGGAGAAGACTCTTGAGAATCCCTTGGACTTCAAGGAGATCCAACCAGTCCATCCTAAAGGAAATCAGTCCTGAATATTCATTGGAAGGAATGATACTAAAGCTGAAACTCCAATACTTTGGCCACCTGATGCAAAGAACCAACTCATTTGAAAAGACCCTGATGCTGGGAAAGATTGAAGGCAGGAGAAGAAGAGGATGACAGAGGATGAGAGGTTTGATGGCATCACTGATGCGATGCACATAAGTTTGAGTAAGCTCCAGGAGTTGGTGATGGACAGGGAAGCCTGGCATGCTGCAGTCCATGGGGTCACAAAGAGTCAGACACAACTGAGCCACTGAACTGAACTGACTGAATGTGTTCCATCAGAAGCAGTCTGATTCCAGAAACACTGGAGGAGGTGTGACATAAAGCTGGACTCTGACCAAATATATTCCAGCAGTCTTTCTCTTCCCCAGCCAAAACCTGTGACTCCACCTATATTTCCTATCTTTGGAGGATGGCATCCCTCTATTCTCTTACCCAAACCAAAACCCACAAGGTGTCCTTGACGTTCTTTTTCCCCACTCTGTCACACTTAATCTGGTACTAAGGCACAGTTCAAAGTCACATAGTTCAAGCTAAAGCTGATGAGTGTTGGATGCCCAAGAGCAGTGGTCCTCGAGCAGAATGTGGGGTTAGCACAGTCCAAAGCTCTGGGTCTAACCCTATGTCCAGGATTAGCCAACTGATGAGTATTTTCCACCTGGTTTATTTTATTTTATTGTGGGATCTTAGTTCCCCAATCAGGAATCAAACCCAAGTCCTCAGTAGTGAAGCCACAGAATCCTAACCACTGGACAGTCAGGGAATTCCCCTTATTTGACCAATTTTAAAGGGAAGCAGAAATGGAGAATAAGAGAGGTCTGGCCCTCCACTCCTCACCTTGAACCTGGCAAGAGAAGTGAAACATAGCTATAAAATCACAATGAAGTGCCAAGTTTTAAGAGAAAGGCTGGCCAAGGGAGAGCAGGGATCAGGGCCAGGCAAGGAGGGGTAGGGTGTCCTGGTCTGTATTTTCAAGAACACACTGAATTTCCCAAGATAAAGAAGGAAATGGAGAAAGAAGGCAGGAAGGTCTCCAGGCCACGAGTCGCTGGAGGACAAAGGTCAGGGAGCAACCAAGGTCAGATGGGCTAAAGCACAGGGTGCTAAGGACCCTGTGCCCTGGGGGTGGGTGTGCTCCTCCTGGGGGTGAGGAGGTGGTCGGCTGATGGATCTGGTCTCTGAAGATCTGGTCTGGGCCCCCTAATACACAGCCCCTGCCCAGCCCCACAGCTGCCAGCTGCTCTCTGTCCTTTGCTTCCTGTTCTGAGCTGCTGGTCCTGTGAGAAAAGCAGAATTTGGGTCAGGGTTGGGAAACCCAGTAGCTTAAGTGTGGAGAACAAGCCTGGAAGAACCCCAATCCTTGGAATCAACCCTCCTGGCTGCCCGGGCCCCCTCCCACCTAGCTCTCCCGTGTTATTATGCCAAGAGGGCCCGTGGCCCCATGCCACCCGCTAGGCTGACCCTTCTGAAGATGCTTCTAGTGGCATGACACAAGGAGCCACAGAAAAATCCCCACAGTGCCCCCGACCCTGGGGTCTACCCTCCAGGAACGAACAGGCAATCAAGCAGCGCACTTTATCTGTGTCCTTGCTTCAGCAGGCTGGGGAGAGGGCCATAGAGAGGAGATTTTGAGGACTGGCAAGAAGATCTCTGAACCCCGAATTCACCACTTATTATCCAAAACCTTGGAAAAGTGACTTAAAGCCATCAGCTTCACAGGAATCCAATCACCTACTTTTCTGAATCCTGTCTCTCTAGCTATCCAGGCCCTACAGCAAGATCGGCTGATGACATTTCTCCCTGGGGGTCTCTTGGTTCTTCTGCACATCTGAGCCCATTTCTCAGTCCCTGGACACCTCACCTTGTTCTCCAGACCTTTCCGCATGCCACTGTCCACAGCCTTCAAGGTTCATGTCCTTAATGGCAAGGCAGGGATGCTGGATCTGATTTCAGAGCTCCTACGGTCTCTTGGTGTGCCCCATAAGTACCTCCACTCTATTCATCAGTCCCTTAATAAACCAAGCTTTGACCAAGAGTGGGTCTCTCTAGTCCCACTCCTCAGCTCTCTCTCTCCAGGGTTCCAAGGAGACATTCATCTAGAACTATTGATTCATGCAACAAAATGCCACCAAAGTATCAACCTACCTCCTCACACATTTAAGTTGTACGCTCTCAATGACTCTGTATTATTATCCCATGACACACATCAGTAAACGAAGTCCAGAGAGACACACAAGGAAACAGAGACCCAACAAGCCCCAGAAACCAGGTCACCTGACTCCCTGATCTGGCCATGCACCCCAAACCACTGCTGTCTCCCTGGCCTTCTCACAGAAGCTCTGAGAATTAACACACTTTGCAAAGAAAGTTACATGAGGATATTCATGCCTTCCCACCTTCCAAAGGTGTTCTGAGGATGTGCACAGACAATGCATGGGACAGGTCTAAGAAAAGCTCAACGTGCTATGGAAACACGAGACTCAGTTGCAGCCAAGCCTCTGCCAAGTTCCACTCCAGCATTTTTTTTTTTTAACAACTGCAGAAGAGAATGAAGCAGGGCCCTTCCTGACAGAGGCTGCTAACACCTTGAACATAAGGAAATCCTTCCACCACAGAGCAGGCTCCAAGCTAAACAGGGGAGAATTGTTTGGAAGGGGTTTTCATTTCCTTCTTCCTACCCCCTCCCTTATGCCGAGTATTCAACAGGCACTAATTTCACTTTATAAATGGAAACTGAATCATTGCATTCCAGGCTGGAAAATGATTGGGAATGAGAGTATGTCCGAGGTCAAGACCTAGCCACTTCCTCTCTGGACAGGAAGTAGACTCTCCAAATGGTTCTTGCAGGGCCTCCCAGTGATAAAAGGCCAGCTTTGGCTCTAGACTGGGTGAGCTCTCTGCTGTTTTCAAATCTCACTTTAAGGGAGAGAGAGAGAGAGGAAAGAGAAAAGCCCGGATGCCCCTCTCTAAACAGGGATGTCAGCTCAGGAAGGAGGGGTTTTGCAGCTGCCTTTTGGTGGGGGGTTGTCGACAGCATAAGAATTGTTTAAACTCTGTTATAAACACAGGCATAGAGTTATGGTGAGTCAGGCAGAAGTGCTGCACCCTCTCTCAAGCACTGCACGGGGCCTCCCAGGGCCATCGGGGCCCTTCTCACAGAGTTGGCTGGTCCAGATTGTGAAGATACAGGGAAGGTTCAGGCCTCTGGAGGGCACAGCTAACCTGGCACAGGGCAGAGCACATCAGAGATGAAACAAGCCCCTGTACTTGTGGTCCAGCCTAGGGAGCAGGGCAGAGAGGGGCACTGAGAGCTGGAGCTGCAGTTGCTGGGCTCTCAGTGCCCAGGCTGGGAGCCCCTAGGAACAAGGACTGGCCATTTGCCCCAGGCTTTCCAGCTCATGGGCTTCTCAGGTGGCTCAGTGGTAAAGAATCCACCTGCCAATGCAGGAGACGTGGGTATGATCCCTGGGTGCAGAAGATCTCCTGGAAAAAGAAACGGCAACCCGCTCCAGTATTCTTGCCTGGGAAATCCTGTGGACTGAGGAATCTGGTGGGCTACAGTCCACGAAGTCACAAAGAGCAGCCACAACTGAGTGACTGGGCTAATATGCATGTGGGTCTATAGACAAACCTGGGTTCAAATGCGGACTCCATGCTTACTAAATGAGAGGTCCTAGATGAAGCCACTCAACCACCCGGGGTCTCCACTTCCACACCTGTTAAACTGGACATAATAACATTGAAGTTTCAGAGGTACTACTAGGATTAGAGATCATATCATGCCTAGAAATGCAAGCCCATCTTGGCTTGGAAAGCTGAATTTGTTCATTCAAATATCTATTGCCCAAGACTCAATCAGCCTCTGTCCTTGAGAAACCTAGATCTTCCTAAGCAAAAGAAAGCTGAGAAAAATATGCTTGCTTGTTGTAGAAGTGAAGCCTGCACATATAAAGCACTTCTAAATGTTGGTAAAGAATGAACAAGCAGGAAAACAATCACCATGGGCAACCGCTGTTAATGTACTGGCAGATTTTCTTTCAGTTTTGGATTTCATTTTTTTTAAAGTGATTATCCCACTTTGTATCATTTTTCTACTGCTGTAGAGCAATTATGCAATTATAACAATAACATAACAAACTCAGTGGCTTAAAATAACACCCATTTATTTCCTCTCACAGTTCTGCTAGGTCTGAAGTCTAATTAGGCTCCACTGGGTTCTCTGCTTACAGAACAGGTCAAGGTCAAGATGTCACCTGGGTCTTTATCTAGAGGCTGGGGAGACTGTCCTTCAGCCCCTGGCAGGTTGTTGGTTGAATTCAGTTCCTTACAGCAGCAGGACAGAGGTCTCTGTTTCCTTACTAGCTGTTAGCAGGAGGCCGCGCCCAGCTTCTTTTCTTTACCAACAACAATTGTTTCACACATCGAATGACTAGATAAGATTCCATTAAGTGGATGCATCATGATCTATATAATAATTTTGCTAAGTAATAGCAACCATGTAAGACGTACATGGTACTTCATGGTATATTCTTGAATTAATTCCATAGGGATGGCAAGTCATTGCCCCCAAGGAATAATGTAATCAGTTTTGTATTTTATAAAGATTATCCAGTCAGCAGTGGAAATGATTGACAGAAGGGAGACCAGGTAGCATTAGCAAACTGATGGTGGGGGTCTCCAGGGAATTCAGGTGGGCGAACGTCAACTGATTTCTTCACAAAGAATCTCATGTCTTCAGTCCCTCACTTATTCAGCAAGCAGATACCAAGCACCGCCCATGCACTTGGCATTCTTCTGGGCCTCAAGGATACAGAGGAGGAACGCATCGACCCTCTCTCTAAGGAACTTACCATCTAACAAGAGAAATATGCACATAGTCTAAAGGCAAGTTATTGGTCCTGATGATCTTTCAGACAGGATCCAGTGAGAGCACAGAGAGGATGGCCGGTTCTTCCAGGGGGCAGAAAGAGAACAGAAGGGAGATGAGGAAGGAAGAGTCATGAAAGGGAAGTGCTACGGGTTCAACTGTGCCCCTCCCCCTCACCCAGTACATCAGAACAAGGCCTTACATGGAGACAGGTTCTTTTTTTCTTGGCTGTGCTGGGCCTTCATTGCAGCACATGGGTTTCTCCAAATGCAAAGCAGCATGTGGGATCTTAGTCCCCTCACCAGGGATCAAACCCATGTCCCCTGCAATGGAAGATGAGTTCTTAACTACTGGACCACCAGGGAAGACCCTGGAGATAGGTTCTTTGTAGAAGGGATGAAGTTAAAATGAGATTAATGAAGTGAAAGTCTCTCAGTCGTGTCCGACTCTTTGCGACCCCATGGACTATACAGTCCATGGAATTCTCAAGGCCAGAATACTGGAGTGGGTAGCCTTTCCCTTCTCCAAGGGATCTTCCAACCCAGGAATCGAATGAGATTGGGGTGGGCTTTATCCAGTATGACGGATATCCTTATAAAGAGAGTGAATCTGGACACAAACACAAATTTTATGTGACTCTTTGCAACCCTATGGACTATCGACCACCAGGCTCCTATGTCCATGGGATTTTCCAGGCAAGAATATTGGAGTGAGTTGCCATTTCTTTCTCCAGGGTATCGTCCTAACCCAAGGGTTGAACCTGTGTTTCGTGTATTGGCAAGCAGATTCTTTACCATTGAGCCACCTGGGAAGCCCACAGTCTAGTACGATGGGTATCCTAGTAAAGAACAGGCTCCTATGTCCATGGGATTTCCCAGGCAAGAATATTGGAGTGAGTTGCCATTTCTTTCTCCAGGGTATCGTCCTAACCCAAGGGTTGAACCTGTGTTTCGTGTATTGGCAAGCAGATTCTTTACCATTGAGCCACCTGGGAAGCCCACAGTCTAGTACGATGGGTATCCTAGTAAAGAGAGTGAGTCTGGACACAGACACACACAGGAAGAATGTCATGAATATGAAGGCAGAGACTAGCGTGGTGTGTCAACACAACAAGGAGCACCAAAGACTGTGAGCAAACCAGCCTGGAACAGATCCTCCTGAAGCACCTGCAGAAGGAGCATGGCCTGCTGCCATCTTGACCTCAGATTTCTGGCCTCCAGGACTGAGATGATAAATGACTTCTGTTTAAGCTGCTCAGTTTGCAGTGCTGTGCTACGGCAGCCCTGGGGAAAGTGACATGGTAAACAGACCTGGGGAAAGTGACATGGCAAACAGGCCTAGGGAAAGACTATTTCAGGGCAACACCGTGGGAGGATGAAGTAGGCTTATGAGTTTGGGGCACAAGGCATGGATGGAGATATAGGAGCTGAGATGTAGTGGTAGGCAGCGACTGGGTCACTAATGGCCCTGCCGGCTGAACTGAGGACATTGAATGAGCTTCAATCCAGGTGATGGAGACCCAGAGAAAAATTTTGAGGGGGTCAATGCATGAGGCTTGGTCACCAATGGCATGTAATGAGATAGAGAAGCATTAAAGATGATGCCTAGATGCTTGTAAGTTATTCTAACTGTCGCCAGTTTCTAGAAGAGGAAAATGCAGCCCGTTATGCCGGATGAGTAGGCAGGCACCTTTGTTTCTACTGTGGCCCAGAGCGGCAGCCCGTCTAGTGACCATCAGATTTCAGGCTGCCTCCTCTGACAACCACAGTTGTCATCTCTGCCCAGAAAGGGAAGGCGAAGACTATCATTGTATATGCCTTGTACACCCGTTGAAAAGAAAAAAAGCAGTGAGTGTTTCCATAATCACCACTGCCTTGGGAGCTGCCAGGAAATTCCAACAGGAAACTCCCGTTTGGAAGTGTTTTGTTTTGATTAGAACATGTTTATTCCCCTCCAAGGATGCACTTTGGCACTGAGGCTGGACCAGGCTCTTGTGCTTGATATGGACTCCAAGAGGCCACTGGCCACCCCTGAGGGAAGGGGGAGTGGCCGGAGCATGGCCAGCCACATCCGAAGAGCCCCAGGACCAGGCACAGCGGAGGCAAGCTGGGGGGTGAGGTCCTAGAGGACCCCCAAGACTGGCAGCTGGAGAAGCATCTTTGAAGAACCAGGATAAGCCACTTCAAGAAGCACCAGATGCCTTTAAATTTGGCTTGGGACTCGCAAGGCCCAGATGAGCTCAGTTCCTGAAGTTCTGTTCCAAATTGCCATTTAGGTTGATATTTACTTCACAACAAAGATCCAGGAGAAGATGAATCAGCCTCAGCTCTTTGTTTAGGAAGCTCCTGCTTAAGCTCTTCCCAAACCAGCTCCACCTCAGTTTCCAGGCACCAGGAAGGCCATGCCCATGGCCAGGACAGGGTTCAAACTGGACCAGATTCACAACCAGGATTCCCTCCCTTTTTAACATTCTAAGATGTTTAAATGGTCCATGAGGCCCAGTGAGAAAAGGACATTGTTTTTCTTGTCTCTGCCCCTCAGAGACTCCTCGAGGTTCAAATTCTCAAAGAAGAAAGGAGTGAGTAACTCCTTCTCACCTATTCCTACCACCCATCATCCTGCTTTATAGAGCTGTTTCTAAATGTGCTATTATTATTCAGGTCTTCCCAGGTGGCACAAGGATAAAAGATCTACCAGCTAATGCAGGGGATGCAAAAGATATGGGTTCGATCTCTGAGTTGGGAAGATCCCCTGAAGAAGGAAATGGCAACCCACTCCAGTCTTCTTGCTTGGAGAATTCCATGGACAGAGGAGCCTGGTGGATTACAGTCCATGAGGTCACAAAGGGTTGGACATGACTGAGCATGCACACATCTTCTTCATTTTTCAGGTATGGTGAGGCCAACAGATCAGAAGATGATTGCCACTGAAATGATAGATTGCTGCAGTTCTCAAGAGGAGGGGACATGTCACACCATGCAGGGCCACATGGAGAAGCATCAAGGTCAGTCAGGAGGCAGAGGGTATGTGGGGAGACCATGGGCAAGAATCTTGACTGTGGTTTTTAGAGAAAGGAATAGGTGAGGCTGAGGCTTAGCTGGTTTGAACCATTTCAGCAGGCTCTGGGGAATAGGGGCTGTCCCCAGCTATACAGTACTTGACCCCTGGATGATTAGGGCAGGTGGATAATGGCTGACAAGAGTGAGAGCCCCATAGAGGGGGTGGTTGGGGTGTGAACTCTGAGTTTGTTGGTTTGCATATGAAAGACGCTCTCAGTAAATCAGTTACAATCTCTAGGGATTGGCTAACCCTGGGAAAGGCAGTCCCTCCAGGTCAGCAAGACCTAGATGTCAAAGTTTCAAAATAAGAAGACATGTTTAATATGAGGGCTGACAGGACTCAGTGCAGCCTTGGTGGCAGATGCTAGGAACCTTCCTTCAAAGGATACACAACATCAAACAGTGTACAGAGTCTTGGCCTCCCAGGAGTCTCAGGCAGTTTTGGTGGATGGAACAGAATGATAGTTGCCATTTTACAGAAGATTAAAAGCACAGATGAAAGTGAAAGAGGAGAGTTAAAATGCTGGCTTAAAATTCAACACTCAAAAAACAAAGATCATAACATCTGATCCCATCACTTCATGCAAATAGATGGGGAAACAATGGAAACAGAGACTTTCAAAATCACTACAGATGGTGACATCAGCCATGAAATTAAAAGACGCTTGATCCTTGGAAGAAAAGCTATGAGTAACATAGACAGCATATTAAAAAGCAGAGACATTATTTTGCCCACAAGGTCCATCTAGTCAAAGCTATGGCTTTTTCAGTAGCCATATAAGGATGTGAGAGTTGGACCATGAAGAAAGCTGAGCGCCAAAGAATTGATGCTTTTGAACTGCGGTGTTGGAGAAGACTCTTGCAAGTCCCTTGGACTGCAAGGAGATCCAACCAATCCATCCTAAAGGAAATCAGTCCTGAACGTTCATTAGAAGGACTGATGCTGAAAATGAAGCTCCAATACTTTGGCCACTTCATGCGAAGAGCTGACTCATTGGAAAAGACCCTGATGCAGGGAAAGACCGAAGGCAGGAGGAGAAGGAGATGGCAGAGGATGAGATGGTTGGGTGGCATCACCGACTCAATGTACATAAGTTTGAGCAGGCTCCAGGAGTTGGTGATGGACAGGGAAACTTGGCATGCTTCAGTCCATGGTGTCACAAAGAGTCAGATACGACTGAGTGACTGAACTGAACTAAAGTGAAAAGCACAGTGAATGATATGACTTTTCCAAAGTCGTGCATAGCAAGTGCAGATCTGGGCTTAAATGCAAGTCTCCCTGGGAATATTCATAGAGTCCACTTTCCCCACTGCCTGTTGGGGAGAAGAAGAATAACTATGCAGAGAAAAGGCTGGATCATGTGCTCATCCTTAACTGTTTTTGGAAGGGGAGAGAGAGAGTGTCAGCAAACATGTTTTCCTTTGGCTACACAGATAGCTGCATCAATGGCTAAATAAGTACGTGTTTAATTGAATGAAGCACATTAAAAAGCAATCAACACTTTAGTGGCTTCATTTATCAATTTAATTCTATGGCATGTTGTTTCTTGCTTTATGGTTAATTGAACTTCTCATACATTGTGCCACTTGATTTGATTCAATTGAACATTTATTTAGTGAAGTTTATTCTGCATCAGGCTCAGAGATGGAGAAACAGAGAAAACAAAATCTTGCATCTCCCTTCAAGGTACAGTGGTGCCAAGAGAGAGATGACACCATACTATGACATACTGTGCAATAAATTCAAGTAAGGACTAGGTACAGTGACCACCCAAAGAAGGAAATGATAGACTCTTTGGGCAAGTAGTATTTAGGGAAGAGTTATTATAAGAAGTAATATCTGAGCTCAGTTTTAGGCACAAGTAAGAATCCCCCAGATGAATAAGAAAATATTCCTATGTCTGTTGATCAGAATAATATGTGGAAAAGCCCAGAGGAAATGGAATATTTGTCACTGAATCACTTTGATTGTTCTTGGCTACAAGTAAAAGACTCAACCAAAGGTGGCTGAAACAATTTTTAAAATACAAAAATACGGACTTCCCTGGTGACTCAGCAGTTAACTTTTCACCTTCCAATGCTGGGGCTGCAGGTTTGATCCCTGCTCCACATGCTACTAAAGTAATGCTCAAAATTCTCCAAGCCAGGTTTCAGCAATACATGAACCGTGAACTTCCCGATGTTCAAGCTGGTTTTAGAAAAGGCAGAGGAACCAGAGATCAAATTGCCAACATCAAGACTCTGATACTGAGAGGGATTGGGGGCAGGAGGAGAAGGGGATGACAAAGGATGAGATGGCTGGATGGCATCACTGACTCGATGGACGTGAGTCTGAGTGAACTCTGGGAATTGGTGATGGACAAGGAGGCCTGGCGTGCTGCAATTCATGGGGTCGCAAAGAGTCAGACACGGCTGAGCAATTGAACTGAATTGAACTGGGGAGCTAAGAACCCACATACTTTGCAGTAAAAGAACCAAAACATAAAACAAGAAGCAATATTGTAACAAATTCAATAACGACTTTAAAAATGGTCCACATTAAAAATATTTTTAAAAATAAAGGTAAAAGATTAAACTTTGTGCCATACAGTAAGTAGTCCAGAGGTAAGGAAGTTCCAGGGTTGGTTAATTCAGCAGTCTAATGACATTACCAAAGGCACAGGTGCCTTCTGTGTTCCTGTTTTGCATCTTCAATGATAGACTTTTATTCTGAGGCTTGTCCCTCGTGGTCATGAAAAGCTACAATAGTTCCAAACATCACATCCAAAATAAGAACGTATCTATAGATCATCAGTGTTTTAGGTCCATTCAGGGTGCTATAACAACATATCACAGACTAGCTGGCTTATTGGCAGCAGAAATGTGTTTCCATGGCCAGCTTCTTATTTCCTCACAGGTTTCCAGGGCAAGGAAGCTCTCTGAGGTCTCTTTTATAAGGGCACCAATCCCATTTTTTAAGGCCCCACCCTCATGACTTCATTAACTCCTAAAGGCCCCATCTCTTAATACCATCACATTGAGGGGGTAGGATTTCAACATATGAAATTTAGAAGTATACAGACATTTAATCTATAGCAATAGGGCTAGCCGAAGTACATTATTCTAAAGAACTGAGTTGTAGCTGTTTGTTTTATAGACTTCCAGTTAAACGTTTATTAAATTCAATTTGGCTGCTTCTTTACACATTTGGAAGCAAATAAGCTTTTCAGATATCAAACATTTCCATAGGCTCCTATAAAGCTGATAGACCCTAGATACTGTATACTTAGTATCTAATAGTCAGAGACACTCTGACCCTGAGGGCTGTCAATGAAGAAAAGAATGGATTCTTTCTGCACCCACATCAGGCCTTGAACTTGATTGACCCTATGTGACAAGGGCCCTAAAAATACATGGTGTTAAAGGCAACGCCCCTCTCAGTAATAACAAAGGCTCAGAAATGCCTCATGTGTACACATGTGCATACACACATGTACACACAGGCGCTCACACACATGTAGGTTCCTGCAGGCCCTGAGGCTGTCATCACCTGTGACTGGCATGCCAGGGCCTCGTAGGACCTGGGGGCATCTCTGAGTCCTATCCTAAAGACTCAGGCCTACCAAAAGGTTTCCAAAGCACCATGGACCATAGTATCTTTCTTAAAAAACAGAAACAACAATTGTTGTCTTAAAGAACAGAAAGAGAGAGAAGAGTGACAAGTGGCAACAAGAGGTCTTGCTCTCTGGCCTGAGCAGATGTTTCTGGCAGTGCCCTGCTGGGGAAGGGCCCCTGAACTCTGGAGCCAGTTCCCAGATGGAGTCCTCAAGGTACAGAGCTGCTTGGGAGTGTAATCCAAAGACACAGGAAAATTCATCTGAGAGCCCAGAATGCCAACTGTCCAGTCAACTGGGAGCCATCAGCCTCAAGAAGGTGCCAGGCCTCAGCAAGGGACCCTTGAGTCCCCTGCTTTGCTGTGCTTAGTTGCTCAATCATGCCCAACTCATTGCGACCCCATGGACGGTAGCTCATCAGCCTCCTCTGACCATGGGGATTCTCCAGGCAAGAATATTGCAGTGGGTTGCCAAGCCCTCTTCCAAGGGATCTTCCCAACCCAGGAATCGAATCCAGGTCTCCAACATTGCAGGAAGATTCTTCACATTCTGAGCCACCATGGAAGCCCACAGATACTGGAGTGAGTAACCTATCCCTTCTCCAGGGGATCTTCCCAACCCAGGAATCAAACTGGGGTCTCCTGCATTGCAGGCGAATTCTTTACCAGCTGAGCTGTTAGACCCCAAGAAATTGTCTCATGCAAGGTGCCACCGATGAGGGGAGTTGAAATGTCTCTCAATGACAAGCTCAAGTACTCCTCTCTGGCCTGGAGAGAGAAGTGAAAGCTTGCCAATGGCTCCTGTTTCCTGAAAGGCATGATCCTAGCTCTTAAACATGGAAATCAAGGGTGTCTGGGATTGGATACATGAGTGCTAAGTCACTTAAGTCATGTCCGAAGCTTTGAGACCCTATGAACCATATCCTGCCAGGCTCCTCTGTCCACGGAATTCTCCAGCAATTCTCCAAGAATACTGGAGTGGGTTGCCATGCCCTCCTCCAGGGGATCTTCCCAGACACAAAGATTGAACCCACATCTCCTGCAGCTCCTGCATTGCAAGCAGATTATTTACCACTGAGCCACTGGGGAAGCCCCCAATGATTGGATGCTGCTGCTGCTAAGTCGCTTCAGTCATGTCCAACTCTGTGCGACCCCATAGATGGCAGCCCACCAGGCTCCCTTGTCCCTGAGGTTCTCCAGACAAGAACACTGGAGTGGGTTGCCATTTCCTTCCCCAGTGCATGAAAGTGAAAAGTGAAGTGAACTTGCTAAGTCGTGTCTGACTCTTAGCGACCCCATGGACTTCAGCCCACCAGGCTCCTCCATCCATGGGATTTTCCAGGCAAGAGT
>SJYT01082071.1:735139-770011 GCA_006410635.1 Cephalophus harveyi | reverse complement strand
GCACAGAGTCAGACATGACTGAAGTGACTTAGCAGCAGCAGTAGCAGTAGATCATGAGGGGTGGCACTCTCATGAATAGGATTAGGGCCCTTATAAAAGAGACCCCAGAGAGCTCCCCTGGTCTCCTTGTACTGTGTGAGAACACAGTGAAAAGATGATCATTTGTGAACCAGGAAGCAGGCCCTTACCTGACATTGTATCTACTGGTGCCTTGATCTTGGACTTCCCCACCTCAAGAACTGTGAGAAATACATTTTTGTTGTTTATAAATCACTAAGTATATGGTAGTTTTTTTATCCTGAATGGACTAAAACACAAGAGTTTGGAGTTTGATGTCATCCAAGCTGACTGTGTGCTAAAACAAAACAAAATTAGTTCTCTTTGGAGGAATATAACAGAATCCAGAGACACTATCATTCATAATGTCTAGGATAAAGTTAAAAATCACTAGGCATAAGAAGAGACAGGAAGACGACCCACATTTAATAAAAGACTAAATTTGTTAAATATTCCCAATAAAATATGAGATGGGGATAGAATATTAATGTACAGGAAATCAACTTTTTTGCTGGCTCAGATGGTAAAGAATCCATCTGCAATGCGGGACACTGGATTCCATCCCTGGGTTGGGAAGATCCCTTGGAGAAAGGCATGGTAACCCATTCCAGTATTCTTGCCTGGAGAATCCCCATGAACAAAGGAGCCTGATGTGCTACAGTCCATGGGGTCGCAGAGTCAGACATGACTGAGCACACACACACTTGGGGAAACAGTGAAAACAGTGTCAGACTTTATTTTTGGGGAGCTCCAAAATCACTGCAGATGGTGATTGCAGCCATGAAATTAAAAGATGCTTACTCCTTGGAAGAAAAGTTATGATCAACCTAGACAGCATATTCAAAAGCAGAGACATTACTTTGCCGACTAAGGTCCATCTAGTCAAGGCTATGGTTTTTCCTGTGGTCATGTATGGATGTGAGATTTGGACTGTGAAGAAGGCTGAGCACAGAAGAATTGATGCGTTTGAACTGTGGTGTTGGAGAAGACTCTTGAGAGTCCCTTGGACTGCAAGGAGATCCAACCAGTCCATTCTGAAGGAGAACAACCCTGGGATTTCTTTGGAAGGGATGATGCTAAAGCTGAAACTCCAGTACTTTGGCCACCTCATGCGAAGAGTTGACTCATTGGAAAAGACTCTGATGCTGCCCCCCAACTCTGATGCTGGGGGCAGAAGAAGAAGGGGACGACCGAGGATGAGATGGCTGGATGGCATCACTGACTCGATGGATGTGAGTCTGAGTGAACTCCGGGAGTTGGTGATGGACAGGGAGGCCTGGCATACTGCGATTCATGGGGTCGCAGAGTCGGACACGACTGAGCGAGTGAACTGAACTGAACATGCCAAAATGAAGAATATGTTGTTTAACAGAATCCAAAAAGATTCACTAGGCATTTGCTGCTTTTTAGGTTATGTGTGAGGGTGTCCGAGGAAGCAACTTCTCCTCCATCTGAGAAGGGATATTTCAACATGCCCCATACCACTGACACCCTAGAAATTTCTCTTGGTGAAATGGTGTTTCTTAGATTTATTTCCCAAACTCTGTCCTGGGAATGTCTTATCAGTAAGTCTAGAATAGTTGTTATGTCTTGATCACTAGATCCAATCAGCATAATATAGCCAATGAAATGGACCAGCGTTATATCTTGTGAAAAGGAAGAGTGATAAAGATTCCTGTAAATTAAATTATGACCTCGGGCCAGAGAACTGATATACCCACTGATATAGAAGAGTGGAAGTGTATTGCTGGTCTTGACAACTGAATGCCAGTTGATTCTGGTGGACCATATTTACAAGGATGGGGAAAAATTCATTTGCCAGATCAATAGTTGCATACCAGATATAAAGGGACGTGTTAACCTCCCTGGTGGCTCAGATGGTAAAGAAACTATCTGCCAGTGCAGGAGACCTGGGTTTGACTCCTGGATCAGGAAGATGCCCGGGAGGAGGAAATGGCAACCCACTTCAGTATTCTTGCCCAGGAAATCTCTTGGACAGAGGACCCTGGTGGGCTACAGTCCACGGGGTCACAAAAAAATGGTACACAACTTTACAATGGAACAACAACAATAAAACCTGCTCAAACAATGAAACCACAGCTGATACAGCCACTATAGCTGGAGTCACTGCCTGAATAGGTTGACAGTTATCCATTGTCAGTTCTTTTGTGTCCATCCATCTTTTACACAGACCAAACAGGTGAGTTGAGTGGTGATATTGTGGGAGTCAACACTCCTGCATCCTTTAAGTCTTTGATGATAGCACTAACCTCTGCAGTTTCTTCAGATATGTGGCATTGCTTTAGGTTTACTAGTTACTATGTAGAGGCAGTCATAGTAGCTTCCATTTGGTCTTTCTCACCCTGGTAACCCTCACTCCACAGATCAGGTAACTAATGTGGGGATTTTGACAGCTGCTGATTATATCTATTCCAATTATTCATCCAAGAAGTTGAGAAATAGGATGGGTTCAAAGACCCACTGAATCACTGTGCAGAGGGACCTGCATGAAAATATTTGATGACCTTGATACCTTAGCAGTGAACGGTGAATAGTGCCGCAGATTTGTGGTCTCCGAAGAAGATTTAACTCTGGGACCAAAGACAGTTTCAATTACTCAGAGTTTTGTGTAAATTTTTATTTAAAGTGAAAGCTTCTACATCTGTCTGATGTAGAAGCTGATGTAGACATCGGAAGGTGGTAGGAGAGTACCTGTCTCACTAGTTTAAGCAGGGCCTTACCTGCTTCTGAACAGGCTGCTGAGAATAGATAAAAATAATACCTCAAGGTTCTAAGAGTTCCACAAGACCCTTTCCCAAGGCATGCATCCTAAGACAACTTCCTACAAGATTAGCCAGGGAGAACTGGTTCTGAGTGGTCTCTGGGCAAGATACACTGTTGCTGTGTAATCAGGGGTACAAGTCTTGAGAAACAGGTTCCCGGGCAAGATTTGTTACAATTATGATCATAGAGCCTAAGAAATGTATTTCCATAAGACATTGTGCTGTGTGATCCTTAGTTCCCAACCTAAAGAAAGGCCAGTGCTCCGGCAAAATGCATTGTTGCACAAGGCTTAGGGAAAGTATGAGTGAGAATGTTCACCTCCTCCTTTTACGGCCACAAGCTTTAACTCCCTCAATCTGACCTCCATAAGCCCCTAATGTGATTGATGGGGCACAGTGATGTTTGGAGGGCTCTTGGAATCATTGTCAGTTCAGGGCCAGTTTCCCCTAGTCCTTGGAAGACCTGATTATTTCTTTTTTTCCCAGTGCACTTCCGGGAGCCAGCGTGAGGAATCCCACCCATGGCAATGGTCACGAGGAAGGAAGCCAGACAAAATGCAAAGGCGTGATCTAGCTTCAGGGGTTCCCCCTGAGTTTTCCTGAACATCTACCCCCCTCAAAAAAAAACCCAGAGTCTGCCTGCTTTACTGTGCTTTCCACTCTTCTGACTTTCTCTGGGAAGAGTTAACTCAGGGCTTCAGTTAACAGTCTCCGGCAAAAGAATGTCTCAGCTTAAAACCCCTCTTGATGGCTCCCTAACTTGCCTGACAGTTAGAGACTTTTACACCTCGTGATTGTTTACAGCCCCTCAACCGGGAGAGGCACACAGCTTAAAGCATCTAAAAGATACAGAGCCTTTTCTAAGAGCTAAAAATTATATTGGTGACAGGTTTTCACTGTTGACTCAATGACTGCTGCCAGGCCTCCATATTCTTTATCTTTTAGACACCTGAAGGATATTAATCAATGTAATAGGGATATAGAAATAGGAATGTAGTAGCTTTGATGTTAGCAACACTAGACTTTTGAGTTAATTACTTTTCTTTGTTATATATCACTGCACTCCTCTTGTGTCCTTGCTATGTAAGAATGTAACTTTATTTAGTTCTGAGAGTGGCATCAGACTTTGGGAAGATCAACACAAATAAGTCTTCTGGTTGACAAACCCTTATCAGAAAAAAGGCTGTAAAATATTAATTGGCCCTCTGGCTAGAAGATGATGTAAATCACCTAAGACTTGTGTATACAATTAAGTATGCAGAGAGAAAGCCTGGTTTTGATGAATCAGGGCTGCTGACGCTGCATAATTTTATATTATCCATTGATGTCTATGTACACAAAAAGGTATAAAAGGCCTTTCTGGACAATAAGGGATGGGCAAGTCGTTGGACTGGTTTCCCCCGTGTCTTCTCTTTACTCTAATTTCTGGCTGAATTCCTATCTGGGGCGTGGAGGCTTGCCATGTCTACTTACTTGCCCCGGCTTCTAAGATCCACGCAAGAGGGAGCCCAAGATGGGGCACCCCCTGCTATTCAAGAAGATGCCGGCGGCCTAATGTAGATGGTGCAAGCTCCTTGTCTGGAACTTTATTGGCTTTCCACGTAAACCAAGTTATTCAGCCTCTTTTCTCCACTTAATTTTCCTACTACACTGTTTCTTCCTAATCTAATCTTATATTAATAAATAAATAAGTTTTCCTCACCTATGCCATCCACGCTTCGAATTTCCCTGGATTCACTGGGCTGGACCCCGGCAGTGCACAGTTTCCCTAGCAGAGGCTTTTGGTGCTTTCCAAAAGGTTGGGTGAAAGTTTAACAGAGTAAATTTTTGGTAGTACCTCAGGATCTTTCTTTTGGAGAAGCAAATGGCAACCCACTCCAGTATTCTTGCCTGGAGAATCCCATGGATGGAGGAGCCTGGTAAGCTACAGTCCATAGGGTTGCAAAGAGTCGGACACGACTGAGCGACTTCACTCACTCACTCAGGATCTTTCTTTAAAGAGACCCAGCCTCCTCCTCATGCAAGTGGTTCTGGGTCTATTAAGCACTCAGTTATGGGAATTGAATAACATACTGTGATGCTCTAATTTTATGATTCAAGTTAGACTTTTATTCATTCAACCAGGAATTTTTTTGCTCATGGAGATCAAGGAAGAATTTAGTAGGCTTCCTGTATGTGTTACTTCTAGGAACACTGTGAGCAACTAGTCAATACTGCAGGCCTGCTTGAGTTAGATAATACTAATTGCTGCTTTAACACTGCTCATTAAGGCAATCAGGTACACCTTGCCTTTGGCAGTAGAGTGCCTGCACCTGGCCCCTTCTACACCAGGATCTAATTACTCCCACTGTATTTAAGTTTCCCAAGCAAGGTTTGGGCTGCAGAGAGAATCTTGGAGCTCTTCAGGGACACTGGGGCTCCCAGAACAAACTTGTTTCTCACAGTACTGGTGAAAGGTGCATTTTCTTGACCATCCCAGAAGGGGTGAGTAAGACTTTATTTAGCATGATACCCTTCATGGAAGCTCTGGGCCCAGTGAAATGCGTGTATAATTTTTTTTTTCTTTGTGTGTTAGGAACTATGCAAAATGAGCTCTTTTGCTTACAAGGTAGTGGGGCTCCAGTGAAACTTATATGTGGAATTTTAGTACCCTTGTTTGCCGTTTCTAAAAAGTCTTCATTTTATTCAATGACTGCCGAGGTCTATTGGGTAAATTTGCCTGGTTTGCTTTATTTTTCTTTTAGTTGCTTTATTTCCATTCTCTAATTCTGAATCGGTGTCCCTGCTGAGAAGAATTCCATGCTCATGGAGTTTAGAAATGCCATGAGTTTTGTTTCTGAGAGTTTTGATGCTTTCTGGAGGATCTTTGTGTTTTCTCTAATCCCACTTCTGAATAAAGGGTTCAGGCTGTTCTGTTTACACCGTGTCTCAATAGAGAGGATCCATTACACTTAAAACACAAAAACATATATCGTTTCTCCCCTGCTTTTTAAACTTTCTCTTTAGGCTTCAGAAATTGAGGAAGAGAAATCTGTTTTTTAAACTAGAATTTCAATTTTTTTTTAGCTGGGAAGTTCTCTCAGATTTCATGACTATATTGCTTGCTATTTTTTTCTTTCTTCCACTATTAGCTTTATTAGCCCTATGAAGGGACTTTTTTTTTTTTTTTTAAGTCCTATAAAGGGATTATTTTCCTGGAGTAGGAAATGGCAACCCAGTCCTGTATTCTTGTCTGGGAAATCTCATGGACAGAGAAGCCCAGTGGGCTACATGCCATAGGATTGCAAAGAATTGAACATGACTGAGTGACTGAGCATAAAGGGACTATTAATTATATTTTTATTAAAAAATTAATAGCAAATCTGTCTTGCTGATGGGATTTTCCTACTTTGACTAGTGGTGGTTTCTCCATACAGCACTCAGATTTGTTCATAGAATGAGAAAGAAATTTCATATGTTGTTGCCTTGAATTTTCAGTGTATGTTTAGTGGTGATTGTGTAATGCCATAAAGATCACCAACACTTTTTTGAATTCAAGGTATTTCTGTTCTAGTTCACAGTGTATTAAAATGAAAGATAAATAGCTGATTTCCTAAGTAACTATTGACTATTCCAGCTAAAGAATATAGTTCTATTTGTCCCAGCTGAACCACATAAGTACCAATGATGTGTAATTTCTTTTTACTTGAAATACTTCTGAAATTATCAGGGCTTTATTCTTGCAAGTTAAAAAAGCAACATTTTGAAAAAACTGAGTATGAGAATGTGGAAAAAGGAAAAGAATAGGAGGTAGAGAAATGAAAATTAGAGAAAAATGGTCTACAACAACAAGGAGATGTCAGTTCCTATCACTGTGATGAATGAAATGCATACTGGAGGAAATTTAACTAAGACTTGTTATTGAGTGGTTTTTGTACAGGCTCCTCTGGAGAATGGTGTTGCTAAAGTCTGTGTAGCAGAGTGGAAATGAGCATGCGCTCTCCGACTAGAATGACAGACTAAGTTGCTGCTCCATGAAGTGTCAGTTCTGTAATCTTTGTGTTTCTTTACTCAGTTACAACACAAGGATACTGTTAGTACTTGACTCATACAATCATTATGGACAAGAGACAAACTGATATATGTAAGGTGGGTTGACGAGTACCTAGAATGTGGCTACTAATGCAGGAGTTGGGAATTAGGAGTTAAGCAGGTATCCTCTATTGCAAATGAGTCATTACTCCCTGGCTGTATTTCCCTCCTGTTTACTTTAGGAAAATATCTGATGCTCACTAAAATGTACATTCTAGCATGCATTATAATGCTTAGAGGCACATTACATGGTTTCAGTTGAAACAAGGGAAATCAATTCATCTCTGCGATATACTTCTTGTCTATATCTAAATATGATAAAGCAGATTACACTCCTTATATAATTTCATTGCTGCTTTCATTGCTTTGTACTGGGGTTTATTCTATGTTTGTTTTCTTTGTACTTGTTCAGCTTTTAAGATAGGTTTCATTTTATTTGGTTTGTATCAAAGAGACCACATTGTAAAGGCTGATCATCATTGCATTCTTAATATTGTTTTATTTTGTTTGTACAAACCATTCATTGGTGATTAATAATTTTAACTCCCTAATTAGTCCAAAATACATTTTTATGTTTGTGGAAAAAGATTATTTTAAATTTATAACCTTTTGAGACATATGTTAACTTCTTTTTATTAACTTGTGATAATATACATTTTTACAGATTATGTAGAATTGAAGACAACTTTTGCTAATTTATGGGTGTTTTGATATAGTTTATTTCATCATATTAATGGAAATAAAAGTTTGAAATTAGTTTGTATTAAAGTAGTGCTTTTCAAACTTACCTTTAATATATAATACTTTAAAGGAAACAACAAAAATATTTTTACCTTTAAGTTCATCTGGATATCTTGAGGTTTGAGTTATAGAATAGTAATTCATGCCCTGTGCATCTAATGACATTCAGCCTGAGGCCTCCCTCTTAAAAAAGGCGTAAGGTATTTGGCCATAACTTATGCTCTGCTAAGTCTTACTGCTTTGTTTCTGTATATTTTTACTATCCACCTCCAATCACCAGAAATATTAGAGACTCCAAGGAAACTTTCTTCTTTGACATTATCCCTACTTGACATTATCCGTATTCAATGTATTGAATCTGCATTGGCATGTTTAAATATGATCTACAAGGAAATTTAGATAACGTGGACAGGGAAAGAAAGAATGGCTTTAGCAAACAGAATATTTTGTCATAAATAGCCCTCTCTTAGTCCAGACAGTGGTAGCAGTAGTTAATGAGAAGTGAATTTAGTGAAAAAAGGAAGATGAAAGTAGCCATTCTAATCAAATTCTGTCGTAATTTCTCAGGGATCTGGAATTTATGGCACAACATTCAGCAAATCTCCAGTGATACATTTCCGTAACAGGAGTTGTAAATCCATTGGCAGTTTCATTAATCAGACAAAGAGCTGTGCAGTTATTGAAATAACTCCTCAAATAATTGCCAACTTGCCATGCAGTGACATTACTCCTAAGAGAAGGGCTTCAACAATTGATGATTGAGCCCTGGTAAATTAGCATTTCTGGCACTGAAACATCATTGTTGGGCATACCATGGTTCTGAGGAAGCAATTCCTGGCATTGTTTCCCTTCATAGGCAAGATTTAAGGAGTGCTGATGATCAATAATTTCCTTATTTTACGCATGAGAAGTGTGTAGGCTGTGTACTCATCCCTCTTTCTACTGCGGTTAACTACTAAGCTATTAAAAAATTCAAATGCTGCCAAGTTAATTGCTTTAATATTTGTTGAGTGACATTTTAAGCAATGTAAACTCAAGGCTGCTAAGGAGTCTTATTTTATGTAAGACATGACTCCCTCCTCCCAGGTAGATCCTATATTGCCCTTCTGGGTATGTTACGGTTGTTGTTGAGTTGCCAAGTTGTCTCCAAGTCTTTGTGACCCCGTGAACTGCAGCACACCAGGCTGAATGACATGGTACAGTAGAGTAAATTTCATCACAGAGGTTCTACCAACAGAGGGGAAAATATTAGGTATCTAAGAAGATTGGAATGGGAGTACAGTTATGTGTTCTTTCTCAAGCTTTTTGATATTCTGTACCTTGATTTTTCACTTAAAATCAAATTGATAATTCCCTTCTATTTTTATGATGAATTCCTAACTTAAATTTTAAAAAGTTGGAAATAAAATTTTGTGTGGGAGGAAAAAACCAAAAAACATAAATTAATGGTATTTTATGTCTTGGAAAACTACAAAGACAGAATTTCAATATGTTTCTAGTAGATAAAAAGTAGTCATGTGTCATAGTCATATTTACATGATATAAAAATACTTTTCTGCAGTTATTCCTTTTGTCTTTAATTACATATTTTTTTAAAATTTGCTAACTTATTTGCCTGCTCCTGATCTTAGTTGCGGCATGTGGGATCTAATAACCCTGGCATTGGTTGAATCTGGATCCCCTGTATTGGGAACTTGGTGTCTTAGATACTGGACTGCCAGCAAAGTCCCTACATTATTCTTTTTAAGTATCTCGTATGTTCTCTTTTAGCTCTAGATTTAAATTTGCAAAGGAACACAATTACCCTCAGTGAACTAAAGACATAATAGTAGAATACAGTGGGCAGTGTATAATGCTTTATAAAATTTAACCTTTTTACCTAGTTTATTTGATCCATTCCTTAAGATTCACATTTGTTTTTGTTCCATTGCAAGTTGTGTCCGACTCTTTGTGACCCCATGGACTGCAGCATATCAGGGTTCCCTGTCCTTCACTATTTACTGGGGTTTGCTCAAAGTCCTGTTCATTGGGTGGATGATGCCATCCAACCATCTCATCCTCTATTGCCCCCTCTCCTCCTGCCTTCAATCTTTCCTGGCATCAGGGTCTTTCCCAATGAGTCAGTTCTTCACATTAGGTGGTCAAAGTATTGGAGCTTCAGCTTCAGGATCAGTCCTTCCAATGAACACCCAGGACTGATTTCCTTTAGGATGGACTGATTGGTTCTCCTTTCAGTCCAAGGGACTCTCAAGAGTCTTCTTCCACACCACAGTTCAAAAGCATCAGTTCTTTAGTGCTCAGCTTTCTTTATAGTCCAGCTCTCACATCCATACCTGACTACTGGAAAAACCATAGCTTTGACTAGATGGACTTTTAAGAGTTGATTTCCTTTAGGATTGACTGATTTGATCTGCTTATCCAAGGGGCTCTCAAGATTCTTTTTCAGTACCATAGTTTGAAGGCATGAATTCTTTCGGCGCTCAGGCTTTTTTATGGTCCAACTCTCACAGCTGCACCTGACTACTGGAAAAACCATAGCTTTGACTATACAGACCGTTGTTGGCAAATTGATGTCTCTACTTTTTAACATGCTGTTTAGGTTGATCATAGCTTTTCTTCGAAGGAGGAAGCATCTTTTAATTTCATGGCTACAGTCACCATCTGCGGTGATTTTGGAGCCCAAGAAAGTAAAATGTGTCCCTCTTTCGTTTCCCCATCTATTTGCCATGACGTGATGGGACAGGATACCATGATCTTCATTTTTGAATGTTGAATTTTAAGCCAGCTTTTTCACTCTCCTCATTCACCTTCATCAAGAGGCTTTTTAGTTCCTCTTCATTTTCTGCCATAAGGGTGATGTCATCTGCATATCTGAGGTTATCGATCTTTATTCTGGCAATCTTGATTTCAGCAGTCTTGATTCCAGCTTGTGCATCATCCAGCCTGGCATTTCACATGATGTACTGTGCATATAAGTTAAATAAACAAGGTGACCATATACAGCTTTGATATACTCCTTTCCCAATATTGAACCAGTGTTCAATGTTCCATGTCCTGTTCTATCTCTTGTTTCTTGAGTTGCATACAGGCTTCTCAGGAGACAGGTAAGGTGGTCTGGTATCCCCATCTCTTGGAGAATTTTCCACAGTTTGTTGTGATCCACACAGTCAAAGGCTTTGTTGTAGTCAATGAAGCAGATGTTTTTCTGAAATTCTCTTGCTTTTTCAATGATGCAACAAATGTTGGCAATTTGACCAATTTGACTTGTCTCCTTGTTCTACAGAAATTAATATAGTCTTTTGATTATGCATTGGTTCTGATGTATCAAATTGTTTTCTATAAATACCTATGAAGTTTTCATCTGTTTTTGTATATACAAAATAGTCAGGTAAAGCATCCATGATATAATTATTCTCCAATTTGAATTTTGCTTTTGAATATATCTTATTAGTGTAAGCTGATGCAGTAAAACTTTATATAAAAATTCTGAATTTAAGAGCTGAATACTTGAAAATAAGAAGTTATACCAAAATATGGTGGACTATTGTAACAGAATATGCTCTTCTTCAAGAATACTACTCAAATGGTCAGTGTTCACATTCACTTATAATAGACTTTATCAATTATGTATTTATTGTCATGATTCACTGTTGTACTAAAATGTGTATATGTCGGCACTGTTCACCTCACCATTATGTTTAGTGACTATAGCAATGCCTGGCATATTGTATTACTGTATAATTTGAGGAATTATCCCAAAATTATGTAAAATCAAGTATAAGTATCTTTGTCAATTAAATGAGATTTTGTTGAGTATAAAAATAATTATATCCTTTTGTGTATATGTGAAAACCTGAAATATTATTTTGCTAAATTCCTTAGTTTACTATTTGTTGCATTGGTAATAGAGAAATATAATCTTTTTTAACAAATAGGCTGAGTTTTTTTTCAAAGTTTGACAGTGAGTGAAGTAAATTAGAAATGAGATGTGAACTATTTCTTGGTAAATCACTTCACTAAAATGTTAATAATGATTTTACTTTTCCCATCACTGTCATACTTCCGACAAAGGTGAACTTTTAAAAGAAAAACTTACTTCTTAAACAGAATTATCTTTAGACTTGGTTGAGACCAGGATATCGAGAGCCCTAGGGATTTTTATTGTTTTCTGTAAATCCCACATAAAAATGACTGCTCCCCATATTTGATGTCTATACTTTTTGTTTACGGTGACTAATTTTGTGATAAATTTTAAATAAACTTAAAATTCACAATGCTTTGTTTTTTCCCCCCAAAATTTGCTTAGAGATAGTCTTCATCAATCTTTCCTTTGGGCTGAAAGCTGGCAAATAAGAGAGGAAAAAAAATATATAAGATAGTATCATGAATGTAAAAAGACACTTGTGTTGAAACCTAATCCACCATAGAATTCTAAAGAAATGGTTTATCTACCAGTTATTTTAAGCAGTTCCTTGAGCAGGCAGATGTAATATAAGTTGCTTGAATTTTGGGGGAAAGGGGGTCAGGGAGATATGCCCCTTCTCATTTTAGAAAGAGAAAGCAATGGTTTGGCTTATTCTTTACCTGAATTAAAATCATATGATTTGTGGATGAATAAATATATATCTTATTTTCTTTTATTAAAAGTAGATCTTAATAGAAAGTGGAAAAGAGCCTAATTATAGTACTGAGGAAAAGCCTGCTCTGGGTATTCTTCAACATATTATTCTGTGGAATTACCCCACCAGTCACACCACCAAATACTGTGTTGCCTTTTGCTTACATGAACAGATTCAACAGTCTTTGTTGCAAACACTGGCACAGGCCAGCTTTCCATTGCTTCCTCCATGCTTTTTATGATTCCTCTCATCTAAGTGTTTTCCTAGACTTTGGGCTTTAAAAACATAAAGCTTTCCACTGCAAAACTGACATTTTGAGTAACTTCACAGATTAATCATTCAAGTTTAGCTCATCTCAAGGGCTCGTGTCTTGAAACAATTATAAACTTGTAATTCTTTCCAAGAGGACAGTAATCCTCCTTAGGATAACATGATTATGAACATGCCACTTTTAATAGCCCATGGTAAAAAATAGGCTGTTAATAGGATGTTAAGTCTGACATTGTTTGGATTTGTTTGTGTCTAAATGAAAGCAAAATTTTCTCGAGGTTCGAGGTTAATGTGTGTATCTTCATTAAATTTTGTATGATTTGCTTCAGCACCAAAATACACATTCTATTTCAAAGAACAAAAGAAAATGGATTTTTAATTCAGTGCCTTTTTTTACACCACTGAAAGTAAAGACTAGAGCCATCCTTTTGCTATGCTTTTATTTTATAATGCTATCCCCCCTTGACTTGTGTACAAAAGGTAGCAGATGCTTTGGGTTTTTGGAGCACATCTGTTTTTTATGCAAAGAAAATGTATAATTTGGATTATCAAGTGAATAATTAATGTCAAATTAATTCAAGATGCATTATAAAAAATCACGTGTGAGATTTCTTGCTTTCTCTAGGAACTGCTGATATAGGCATCTTTATTTTGAGTTTTCCTCCACTTCTCACTAGAAAATTCCACTCAAAGTAAAACACTTGTGCTGATTTTTCCCAGAAAAAATTATATTTGCTGGGTTTTTTTTGTTTGTTTTTTAAGAATATGTTCACTCTTGTAAAATGCAGGTTTTTGTGATATACCTTGAACTGACATAGCACTTTCCAGAAGATGGCTATTTCGTGGGATATCACCCCAGAGATTTAGAAAAATGCCTGTGTCAGAGATCTGCTCATATTTGGACTATTAATGGCAGTCTCAAGATATATGCAGAAGGATTTATCTTGTCATGTGCTTGGTATTTAGAATCCCAAATCTTGAAGTGATGTCTGTATCTAACCCCTGGCTTTCAGGGAATGGGCTGGGCTGGTTGTTGGACCAGTTATGCTGCAGAGTAATTTTGCTTTGTATGTCTACAGACAAATGATTTTTTTTCCCAGATAAATGACATTAATCCTAACTACTCTTCCACCCCCATGCTTTTATTTCCCCCTACCTAGGGAGATATGAAAATAGTCAAAATTTCTTTCGAAGTATTTGAGGAGAATGAGGACAAATGATAAGAATTTAGCATGAAATTCTGTGGATTTAATGTTAACATATAAAAATAAATATTAAAATCTATCTGAAAATGGGAGTGGGAGAACTTAAGTATATTTTAAACTTATAAATAAATAGCACTGTAAAAATAATCTTATCTCAGCTTCTAGCAGACTGATGTAATTTGCAGATGTTTAGTTAGTAACAATTTTTGAAATAGTGTGTTCATGGGCTTCCCAGGTGACTCAGCAATAAAGAATTCGCCTGCAATGCAGGAGATACAGGAGACACAGGTTCAATCCCTGGGTCAGGAAGATCCCCTGGAAGAGGAAATGGCAACCCACTCCAGTATGCTTGCCAGGAAAGTCCCATGGACAGAGGAGCCTGGTGGGCTGCAGTCCACGGAGGTGCAAAGAGTTGGACATGACTGAGTGACTGAACATGTGTGCATTATATACATACAATGTGTGTATGAACATAAACCAGCCCTGATATTGGTAGGCCCATCACACTGCACTCCTCAGTGAGTATCTTTTACAGCCACTGAAGCAAATCAGCTATTTTTTTCTCAATGTCTTTCATGCCGGATTCTCTCTAGAATGTAATAAATCAGGAGCTCTGCATTACAACCCATCCCCAAAGCTAATGATCCTTCCCTTTTCACTTGAGACTACATTATCCCATCAAATAACCATTCGTAGCTATAGTTTTAATTCCAGTTCAGTTAGAATGTCTGTGGGCTGCATAAGGAAAGATACTTCAAAAAAATTTTCGTGCATGTCTCTCCCTTCATGTTTCCCAATAAAATGGTGAACTACTACAGAGGTTCACCTCCATCACCATGTAAACCTTCTTCAGATCTTTCCATTTTAAATATCCAGTCACTGTGGCATACATCTGTGTTATTTCCATAGGAAGGAGTTTGGCTCTATTTCACACTCTGCCTGTACTCTGAGGTCAAATATCTGGTCAGGCTTTAAGAAAATGAGTGCCAGTGGCTGTCTGGACCCTGACCCACAGATTCTGAGAGAAGGGGAACCTCTATTCATGGAGTGGGATGAAGATGGGACTTCCGAAGCAAGATCAGCCTTCATCCATGGAGACCGAGATTGCTGTTTCTTATTGCTGGGTTACCCTCTTAGATAAGCACACCTTCAAAAGCTATTATTTTTTTAACACCCACACTGTCAGTTCCTAAGAAGAATTATCTCCAATATTTCAACAAGGCTTTAACTTTATCCTTTAAAAAATAGGTTTTTGAGCAGCATTTTGACAATTTTATTTCAGTAACCACATTAACAAAACCCACTCTAAATGGTAATAATTCTCTCTTGGAATCTCAGAGATTGTTTAGTTCAATTCAGTCCCTCAGTTGTGTCTGACTCTTTGCGACCCCATGGACTGCAGCACGCCAGGCTTTCCTATCCATCACCAAATCCCAGAGCCTACTCAAATTCACATCCATCGCATTGGTGATGCCATCCAACCATCTCATCCTCTGTCATCCCCTTCTCCTCCCACCTTCAGTCTTTCCCAACATCAGGGTCCTTTCCAATGAGTCAGTTCTTCACATCAGGGGGCCAAAGTATTGGTGTTTCACCTTCAGCATCAGTCCTTCCAATGAATATTCAGACCTGATCACCTTTAGAAGGGACTGGTTGGATCTCCTTGCAGTCCAAGGGACTCTCAAGAGTCTTCTCCAACACCACAGTTCAAAAGCATTAATTCTTCAGTGCTCAGCTTTGTTTATAGTCCAACTCTCACATCGATACATGACTACCACAAAAACCATAGCTTTGACTAGACGGACCTTTGTTGACAAAGTGATGTCTCTGCTCTTTAATATGCTGTCTAGGTTGGTCATAGCTTTTCTTCCAAGGAGCTGCTGCTGCTGCTAAGTCTCTTCAGTCATGTCCAACTCTGTGCAACCCCATAGATGGCAGCCCACCAGGCTCCCCCATCCCTGGGATTCTCCAGGCAAGAGTACTGGAGTGGGGTGCCATTGCCTTCTCCTTTCAAGGAGCAAGTGTCTTGTAATTGTAATTGGATTAAATCCCTTTCATGACTCCTCATCTTTGCTGATATAAACTGAGGTAATTAGTTAAAGTTTGTATAATATTAAATAAATACACAAATGAAATAGTAAAAACTGTTCTAAATAAATAAAAGAATAAACATAACAGTTTCTGAGCATTTGGCAATATATACTGATAATCTTTGAGTAGATTTTCTGATGACCTTTTAGATTATGTACAAAGCTATTTTTTATCTTATAATTTTTCTCTTTGAATTTAAACAGTTTATTTCCATTTGCAAACCCAGTTCAGGAGGAACATCATGATGATTGAAAACTTCAAACTTCTAAGTTCTTTCTTTTTATTTTTATTAAAACAAGGTTAAATAAGATAGTTTGAATTCTAGAAAATGGATCTATCTATTATCTTCATCTTTGTTGTGTTCCTTTTTTTCTTACTTGAAACTGTTAATTTTATATAAACATAGAAAAGTTTACAGATAAACAAGTTGCATACCAATTTACATAAGGAGCAGAATTTATTAATTGTATTATTTCATAGTATTTATATCATGTATATAAAGAATTAAAGTATATTTCTAATCCCCATATTCAATTCCTTACTTTTATCAGAGTTAACTATTATATAAAAAGATACATGCAACATGTGCATATGCACACACACACACCATATTGTTTGTATCATATTGCCTCTTGCTTTGTTTGCTTAATAATTTAATTCTATTATTTATATGATATATATAGATCTCATCGGAGAAGGCAATAGCAAGCCACTCCAGTACTCTTGCCTGGAGAATCCCATGGATTGGAGGAGCCTGGTAGGCTGCAGTCCATGGGGTCGCTAGGAGTCGGACGCGACTGAGCGACTTCACTTTCACTTTTCGCTTTCACACAATGGAGAAGGAAATGGCAACCCACTCCAGTGTTCTTGCCTGGAGAATCCCAGGGACGCAGGAGCCTGTTGGGCTTCTGTCTATGGGGTCGCACAGAGTCGGACACGACTGAAGCGACTTAGCAGCAGGAGCATAGATCTCATTCATTTTAAAATATATATCTATATATTTATATTAAATATATTTATGCTATAAAATATATTAGTTTATATTTATGTTAAATAAATATATTATAATTTATTATATGTTTCCATATGTAAATTTATAAGACTCATGGCCCCAGAGACTCAAGTTGCCTAACACATAAATGGAAAAGGATGAAGCCCAGCTCTAGCTTCCTTGGGACCCAGGGTCCTCTACAATTCCAAGTGTGAGCTTTCTTTATATTTTAGAAATATCTTTAAAATATGAATTATTGTGTATTCAACCTGAGACTCTTGTATTTACATATTCTATTTATTGTAAGTATTGATAGCTTGAGTTTTTCCTAATATCTTAGTGGTTTCCACTCCACATTTTTTTCTTAGATCCACTATTTTCCATCTTAATTTTTCTTGATCAAGTTTTTCTTTTTATTAGCTTGGTTGTAATTCCATTAATACCTCTATCTTATTATTATCTCATGGACTTGACATGAATCCCTGGGATTCTCCAGGCAAGAACACTGGAGTGGGTTGCCATTTGCTTCTCCAATGCATGAAAGTGAAAAGTGAAAGTGAAGTCACTCAGTCGTGTCCGACTCTTAGCAACCCCAGGGACTGCAGCCTACCATGCTCCCCCATCCCTGGGATTCTCCAGGCAAGAACACTGGAGCGGGTTGCCATTTCCTTCTCCAATGCAGGAAAGTGAAAAGTGCAAGTGATGTCGCTCAGTCGGGTCCGACTCTTCGCGACCCCATGGACTGCAGCCTACCAGGCTCCTCCATCTATGGGATTTTCCAGGCAAGAGTACTGGAGTGGGGTGCCATTGCCTTCTCGGCAAAACAACTAGAGGTATACATATATCCCCAAGGGCTTCCCTGGTGGCTCAGAGGTTAAAGCATCTACCTCCAATGTGGGAGACCCGGGTTCGATCCCTGGGTCGGGAAGATCCCCTGGAGAAGGAAAGTACCATTTATTTATTATTATTATCATTATTATTATGGTTTTAGGAAGTATTCTAATTTCATTCTTTAACATGTAGCTGTCCAGTTTTCCCAGCACTGCTTACTGAAAATGCTATCTTTTCTCCATTGTATATTTTTGCCTCCCTTATCAAAGATAGGGCTTCCCAGATAGCTCAGTTGGAAAAGAATCCACCTGCAATGCAGGAGACCCTAGTTGGATTCCTGGGATGGGAAGATATGCTGGAGAAGGGATAGGCTACCCATTCCAGTATTCTTGGGTTTCCCTTGTGGCTCAGCTGGTAAAGAATTTGTTTGCAATGTGGGAGACCTGTGTCTGATCCCTGGGTTGGGAAGATACCCTAGAAAAGGGAAAGGCTACCCACTCTGGTATTCTGGCCTAGAGAATACTGTGGGCTGTATAGTCTATGGGGTCACAAAGAGATATGACTGAGTGACTTTCACTTTCAGATAAGGTGACCATAGGTGTGTGGGTTTATCTCTGAGCTTTCTAGCTTGTTCCACTGATCTGTATTTCTGTTTTTCTGCCAGTACCATACTGTCTTGATTACTAAGGCTTTGTAGTGTAGTCTGAAGTTTGAGAGCCTATTTCCTCCAGCTATGTTTTTTCTTTTTCAAGATTGCTTGGGCTTTCTGTATTTATTATCACTATTTATCACTATTATCACTCTTTTCCATTTCATTACCTGCTACTTTTATTCTTATTTCCTATATACTGCTTGGGGCTTCCCTGGTGGCTTAGACAGTAAAGAATTGGCCTGCAGTGCAGGAGACCAAGGTTTGATCCTGGGTCAGGAAGATTCCCTGGAGAAGGGAATGGCTAGTCTCTCCAATATTCTTGCCTGGAAAATCCCATGAATTGAGGATCCTGGTGGGATATAGTCCATGGGGTTGGATATGACTGAGTGACTAAGTATACATACTGCTTAATTTAGGTTTAATTTGTTTAAGAATTTTGGATCATTAAATCACTGAAATACACAAATACCTGAGTATTTCAATAAGAATCATATACTTACTAATGAAATTCATTCTTAACTGAAAAAAATCCCATGAATAAAACTCACAGGCCTTCATAGATAGATGTCAAATAAGCACATGAAAAGAGGATCAGCACCATTAATTATTAGATAAATGCAAATGAAAACCACAATAAGAATCTGCTAAAATTTAGGTTTAATTTGTTTAAGAATTTTGGATCATTAAATCACTGAAATACACAAATACCTGAGTATTTCAATAAGAATCATATACTTACTAATGAAATTCATTCTTAACTGAAAAAAATCCCATGAATAAAACTCACAGGCCTTCATAGATAGATGTCAAATAAGCACATGAAAAGAGGATCAGCACCATTAATTATTAGATAAATGCAAATGAAAACCACAATAAGAATCTGCTAAACACTTAATGGTATAGATAAAAGTTTGACCACTCAAAATGCTAGAGAACATGAGGAGCAAGTGAAACTTTCATGTACTGTTAGTTGGTATGTGAAAAAGTGGTACAACCACCTTGAAAATATTTTGACAATTCTTACAAAGTTACGAATTTAGTTACTGTATGACACAGACACTCTACTCCTAGATATTTACCCAAGATAAAGATGTTATGTGCAAAGACATACACAAAGACAAATGTAATACCCATAAGTTGGGAAAAATCCAAATGTCTGTCATCAGGTGAATGGGTAAATAAACTGTAGTATATTTATAGTACCCAAACAATGGAATACAATTCAACATTTAAAAGTAATAGGTAATTGACAGTAGCATGAATCTGGGCTTCGCTGGTGGCTCAGGCGGTAAAGAATCCTCCTGTAATGTGGGAGACCTGGGTTCGATCCCTGATTTTAGAAGATCCCCTGGAAAAGGGAATATCTACTCACTCCAGTATTCTGACCTGGAGAATTACATGGATGGGGAGCCTGGCCAGTTCCAGTCCATGGGTTCGCAAAGAGTCAGAAGTGACTGAGCAACTTTCACTAACTAGCATGAATCTGGAAATATTTTTTTTTGAGTGAGTGAATGCAGATGAGAGAATGTTATTATCAGTATTACATGATTCCATGTATATAAAACTCCGAAAAAAAAAGCAACCTATGATGAGGGAGAGCTCATCAGTTGTTGCCTGGATATGAAGAGAAGAACTGAGATTTGGGAAGGGATTACCAAAGAGTATAAAGAAACTCTTGTGGGTCATGTAGAAGCCCATTATTTTGTTTTCACTGTTTATTTTTTTTTTGTATACACATGGCAAAAGTTATCAAATTGTATTATTTAAATAAATATGGTTTTAATTTTGTGCCAATTTTACCTCAAAAAAACTTTAGAGGAAAAAAACACTAGATTCAGTACAAAGAAATGAATTTATACACAGGTAAGTTTGTCTTGATTATACATTGGCATTTCCTTCTCTATCTTAAAAACAGTGAAAAAATAGTGGTTCTGACTTGCTTATGTGGTTAAGATCAGGCAGAATTATATCTATATGCTCTTTTAAAAAGTGTTATATGGCCATGAATCATTATTATAAAGGATCTGGTTAGATTTGAGCAGTTCAGTTATGATGCACTGCATTTACATTCATGTGTGTGTGCGTGTCTGTCCCACTGGCAGAATTCTGGCTATGTTCCCCCGAAGGTTCTGATTCCTTCTTTACAGGCGCTTTGCTTTAGTGAGAAATGGGAAAAGGATAAATGGAAGGATACTAGAAGCGAGCATTTTCTTCGGTACACAGGATAAGCAAATGAGAGAAACATGATTGGATTGGCATGTGGGGGTTTTCCAGATGGTGCAGCTGATAAAGAATCTGCCTCCCAATGCAGGAGATGTAAGAGATGCACGTTTGATCCCTGGATCAGGAAGATCCCCTGGAGAAGGAAATGGCAACCTATTCCTGAATCCTTGCCTGGGAAATCCCATAGGCAGAGGAGCCTGGCTGGCTTTGGTTCACAAAGAGTCAGACACAACTGAGCTCAACACAACATCACCAATAAATGCTTAAAAGGGCGGCTGCCTTACAAGGTGGATGGCTATGTGGTAGATGCAGCACAGCAGCAAAGTACCCCAAACTTGACTTTTTTGACCAACTCCGTCATTTCTCAAGGCCCAGTTTCCTTCAGCTTGCATGTGGATGGAGGATGAGTGTCTCCAAATTTCTAAATTATTGTGTCAGGGTTTGTTTTCCTGGAGCTGCAGAAGATGGCTGCAAGAAAAATGAAGGAATATGTTTCCAGCTTTTACTATGGTTTGCATACAATAATTATCTTTGATTTTATTTGGAAGGTGAATTCCAATACTGATTGGAAAAAAAAAAAAAAAATGTTTGTTTCCCTCAGGAACTCTGCTTCTTAGCTTCTCCAAAGGGAAAATATTTATTTAAGCTTTACAAAGACACAGACATTCACATTTACACAACCATACATTAATGTCACCAATGTTTGTGGGTCTAAATGTCATCAGAAGTATGTTGGAAATAGGTTATTAAAAAATAGACAGGAATGGAGCAATAGCCATTATCAGAAGCATGTTCCTTCAGAAGCAGCTGAGTAATGTTTAACAGAGTTGGAGTTGATAGAACTCCTTATCTACATATCTATAGCAGTCTTATTTTTAGAAACTTTAGTAAGAACTAATAATCTTTCTAATATCCAGGCTTACTAAACTTTGTACGTGGAGATAGCTCATACCTGACAGTGACTATGCATTTTATATTCTGAGGTCAAAGAAATAGCCTCTTCTTTGAGGTAGATAAATCACCTCCAGATTTAGGAAAAGGTAGCATTCCTGCCAAACTTGTATAACAGACTCCTTGCCCTCTACTTTCTACTAATAGTATAAGGGCTGAAAGGTGAGGGTAGGCTTCATAAAGGAGAAATGAGTTCATAAAGTCATAGACAATTTCTTCCTCTTCCCCTTATCCATCAACTTGTAGCCATAGAATGGAATACTCTTACTGTGCTCACTTCACATTTGTGAGTGCTTCAAGATAAGATGGTGTGAAACTGGACACATCTGCACCTTATTCCTGGCCGGTTGTTTGCTGAGTCACCTTGGTCCTATCAGAACGTGGAGAAAGAATTTAGGAAGAGGGCAGAACAATGTAACAATTTGGGAAAGGGCAAATATTGCTTACCAGAGTTAGCCGAGGAGCCAGATCCGTATGTATTCTATGGCTTTGAGTAAGGTGAGAAAAGGAGCTGAAGGCAAGTGTTGGCTGTCTACCACCCCACCCCCACTAGGGACTGTCCAGGAGAACAAAGACAGATCAACATTGTATGGAATGCAATTGTCCGGCATTGGTTAAGGGAAGCAATCATATTTCTCCTGTATTATTTGCTATTTAGCCTATGGTTAATGTCTGCTAGGTCTTCAGTGATCAGAAAATGAGCTCTAAAATAGAGCAGAGAAATAGCCAGCGTAAAAAGTAGGACGTAAGACTCATTAATGTCCCTAGTGACCAGAGTTGGCAGGGCCATAAACACAAACAGTAATACAGCTCGCCACACCTACCCGTGGCTCTTTCTCCATTTAAGAAAATCTCCCCACAGCTGCAGCCTCTATGACAATAAGAATGATGGTAGAAATAAAAGAAATAACTTGATTTTTTGCAAGTAACCTCATACATATAGACTGAGCTGAGTCAGGAGTTGATGTTTGTTGTTTAGTCACTACGTCATGTCTGACTCCCTGCAACCTCATGGACTGTAACCTGCCAGACTCCTGTGTCCATGGAATTCTCCACGCAAGAATACTGGAGTGAATTGCCATTTCTTCTCTAGGGGATCTTCCTGATCCAGGGATTGAACCCATGTCTCCTGCATTGACAGGTGGAGTCTTTACCACTAAGCTACCAGGGAAGCCCTGGGTCAGTGGAGCTTTGATTATTCAGAGTGGACTAAGGCTTGAACCAGGAAGTAAGTTTAAAAAGTATTGAAGCTGACATGGAAAAATCAGGCATAACTGAGAAACTATTAATCAGAAACTTTAGATTCCCTATCTTCCTTCTTCATTAATGTAAAGGAATGAGTGGGGAGGTTGGGGCACTTGGAGAATAAAGTTATTATTCATGTTTACCAGATATATTATCTCAATGAATGCCACTAAATCTAAATTATAAAATAAACCCAATTAAATGAGTTTCATGCAAACAACACATACTCAACATATCCTCAGTTAAATGTATTCATTACCTTTCGCTAGTCTTCCTTCCATGTTCCATATTTCAGTAAGTTGTGATGCTGTCCATTTGGTGAATAGGGAAGAAATATTTTTCTCTTTGATTACTCTCAGTTAATTCTGGCTGCTGTAACAAAGTACCATTGATTGAGTGACTTTTAAACAACATAAATCGATTTCTCTGAAGTTCTGGAGGCTGGAAGTGTGAGATCTGGTGGGAACCTACTTTCCAGTTGGCAGATGGCTGTCTTCTCACTGTTTCTCACAGAACAGAGAAAAACTCCTTGGGGGTCTCTTTGATAAGGGCACTAATCCCATTCTTGAGGGCTCCCTCTCACAACCTAATCATATCCCAAGAGCCCCAGCCTTTAACACCATCATATTGGGGATTAGGACTTCAACATCAGAATCTGAGGGGAGACAAAACCCTTCAGCTGATAAGCTACTGTCAGACAAATATCAATACATCTGACAGTTTTCCTCAACAACTCTCATGTCTACTTACTTCTTTTCACTCATTCTCCTCATCATTACCTTGGTTCAGGCCTGTCATTTCTCGGCTGTCATTATCTTATGGCCTCATATCTTATAGCTCCCTGCCATGAAGGTGAGAGTAATTTTTTAAAGCATAATGGGATCGCCCAGCCTTGCCCCCTGAAAGTTATCTCATCACTGCCCTCAATATGAGTTTTAAATGCACATGTAACTTCGAAGGTCTACTCACGTGTGAACTTCAATAATAATTTACAAAGTCCTTCACAGCCCATTTATCACTTTGCTTCCCTTTCTTCCTGTCATTTCCATCATGCTTGAGCCTCTAGCTTAGGGGCTTAAAAACCATGTTCCAAAGAATGTTAGGCTTTTACAACATACTTTCAGAGACTATTGGATGTGTGTGTGTGTGTGTGTGTGTGTGTGTCTGTCTGTCTGTGTGGTGAGTTTGTTTTGAAGAATGCAGGAGCAATTGGGGCAGAACCTCAGTCCAAGACTGCTTTGAAGCTTCATGTTCAATCAGAGTAGCTATATAGGTGGGGAACAGGGAGAGGGTAAATATTGGGTTTCCATATGCATGGTTCTTTAAACAAAGAGTGTCATGGCTTAAAGACTGATCAAATACAATAAAAACAACTTTCAGGATCACTACTCTGCCTTACTGATCGATGAACAGTTTCTTGGAAATACCATGCGTTTTGTTTTTGAAGGTTCTTTTACTTTCTGATAATCTTGTTCTGGAAGATTCCTATACTTTCTTTCATCCTTATCACCTAGTCACCTAGGTAACTCCCATTCATGTTTCAACTGTCCAGAAGCCATATATTTCAGGAAGACTTCACTGAGTTTTCAAGATTAAATTCACTGTCTTTGTTTTTTTTCTATATTTTTAGCACTCATCATGGTTGATTATAATTGTTATTTATCTGTGAAATTAAAGTGTTAAGTCAAGTTTGACTCTTTATGACCCTTTGGGCTGTAGCCTGCCAGGCTCCTCTGTCCATGGAATGGAATTCTCCAGGCAACAATACTGGAGTAGTTTGCCATTTCCTTCTCCAGGGGACTTCAGACCCAGGATCAAACCCAGGTCTCCTGCATTGCAGGCAGATTCTTTACTGTCTGAACCACCAGGAAAGCCCAATTTATCTGTGTTCCTCCCCAAATGGCAAGCTCATGAAGCCATGCAATATGCTGGTTTCATCATAGCATTCAAAGGTCCTAAAGGAAACTCCCAACATCTATTTATCTTAAGATAGATAAACTCTTAAAAGAAAAGTTTAGATAGTCAAAGGGAGAAGATTCTACTCCATCAACTTTCCTCCAAATCTAAACTCAAATTTGACACTCTTTTTGGAGAAATAAGCAGGTAAAAACTCTGTTTCCTACAAAAGTAGCCCTTATTTTTTCTCAGGAATTTTTTTGTCTTTATGTTTCACTGCCTGTTTCAGTAGACTTTTCTCTATTTCTGCATTTGTGTCTTTAGGATTGCTGGCTGCTATTTGTAAATATACTTTGCAAAAGAAAATCTTAAATGAATAAATCATGACATTCATTTGCTTGATGGAAAACACCTCAAAGCCCTATAAGTAAAGATGCTTATTTGTTTGCTTAATTTATCTTATTCATATCTCTTTGAGAAAAATATGTGTTTCAATATTTTTAATAAAGTATCAGATGTTTCACCTTAATTTAAAACCTTTTAAAATATTTTTCCTATAGATTTCTGACATATGTAAAGAAGACCAATGAGCAGACTAGGATAATGTGATTTCAGTGACAACAGAGTAAAAATAAACCAGGATCACTGCAGAAGGGTTTGTTTTTGAATAGAAATCCATTTACACTGAGACATGAAATTATGAACGATTAAAATGCATGCTTACTTGAATTGAAATGAACGTTTATAAAATAGCCAAATTAAAGGAGTACCAAGTGACCTTTTATATGTTCTTGGAAAAAAAGAGAAACAAGAAAGGTAGAATCATTATAGAAAGCCATATGTAGTGAAATGATTTTGAATTCTTTCAAGTAAATAGGAGATTTACATTTCTGGGCATCTCATTAGAATGTTCCAATTCATTAAAATAATCCATTTGCATTTACAGAAAAAGAGTGTGAATCAACAGAAGTCTTGCTATTAGCTTTTCATATCCTGTATTAGGGTTTTTCAATTTGCAGAGCCTGATAGATCAAAATATCTTCAGTAAAACAATCACCAGGCATAGTCTCACTCACACACCCAGAAGTATATGACCTTGTACAGATTGCATTACTTCTCTGATATCTGCTTCTCTTCATTGAAAAATGTAGGTGAAAATCTCTACCTCGTATGTTCCTAAGAGTTTTGAAAGCAGTAATGCTTGCAGTATACCATACGCATGTGTGTATGCTCAGTTGCTCAGTTGTGTCTGACTCTTTGCGACCCCAGGGACCAAGGCCCAGTTAACGTCCTCTGTCCATGGGATTCTCCAGGCAGGAATGCTGGAGTGGTTTACCATTTCCTACTCCAGGGGATCTTCCCAGCCTACAGATTGAACCTGAATGTCTCTGGTGTCTCCTGTATTAGCAAGCAGTTTCAATACCACTGAGCCACCTGGGTAGCCCCATACCAAATATAGACTCTGACGTATAACATGTGCTCAGGGATTGACGTTTTTCAAACTGATGTCACAAGTCAACAAAATAGATACCCTGGTATTGTTTTCATGTTAAGATACTTTATGAGTAATAACTGTGATGGAAAATTCTTGAATGAGAAGAGGGGTAAGAACTGTGCAAATGGTTATTTGTATATATGAGTTATTCTTATTTCATAACCAGGAGTGACTGAGGACTGCAAATGAGCAAGAGCACCCATAAACAGAGATTTCTAGTTGACAGGCTACTGATAAAACAGTTTTTATTCTAATATGATGACGCAAGTTAAGCAAACGTATGATTGAAGCTGCAGTGTGAAAAAGAATGCAGAGTATGCTTTTGAAGTACAAAATGATATGTTTGATTACAGTAACTTTGATTGACATATATATTATATATATGTAGATATGTGTATGCATATATCATGTGCTATCATGTGCATATGTATGTATATAGAATGTTTGTATATGTATGTATGTATACATATGTATTTTTATCTATCTGAAATCCTTAGTATAGTACAAGGCCCATAGTTGAGAGTTAAATGAAGACATTGAATGATTATGTGGCAAAACAAAAAGTGAGAGAGACTTCAAGAATAATCATTCCAATAGGAAACTGTAGGAATAGATAGGGGAAACATCTTAGGACCTAAGACTTGAAAATTTTAACATGCATGTAACACACACCACATGCATACCCAACAATGTTTGATACAAATACTAGGAAGACAGGTATCATAAAAGAAAGGAATAAGAGAAAGACTTGCGTGTCATTTTGTCATTATTCTTGATTTCTCTGTTGAAATCTACAGAGCTGATTTATACAGCTGTTTAAACACTACTTTTTAAAAATTTCCCCTCATCTTTAAGCTTCCTAGGACTCAAAAATAGTGCTCCTTTTCAATCGCAAAATTTCAGCTTTCTCTTCTAAATCACATTTTATTTTTTCTTTACAACCTTAATATCTGTCCTAGAGTGTAGTCTTGAATTCCTGATAAATATGAGTAGCTCTCTACTTGCTACATTTGGATTAAGTGTCATCTCTCACTATGCCTCTTCTGAAGGTACGTGGGTTATCCTCTCCTCAACTTTTTAACTTGTTTTTTCTCTTTCTTCATCTGTCTGTTTCTAATTGTGTAAATTGTATAATTGTTTCTAATTGTGCCTGTGTGTATTCAAATCCACTTCCAGATCTTCCATCAATCTGGTTTTGTAGTTCATTTCCCCAGAAACAACTTGGCAGATCAAGAGATGGAGTCAAGTTCATATTTCTGAAGTCACTCAATACTATTAATATATTTTCTTTAGTTTTCAAATACACAGGGGCTTCATGGCATTGTAAACATAAAACTGATGTAAGATAGAACTAATTTCAAATACTCACACAGTTATAACCATTATTTTTCTGCTGCTGCTAAATCATTTCAGTCGTGTCCAACTATGTGTGACCCCATAGAGGGCAGCCCACCAGGCTCCTCTATCCCCGTGATTCCCCAGGCAAGGACACTGGAGTGACTTGCCATTTCTTCTCCAATGCATGACAGGGAAAAGTGAAAGTGAAGTCACTCAGTTGTCTCTGACTCAGCGACCCCATAGGCTACAGCCTACCAGGTTCCTCCATCCATGGGATTTTCCAGGCAAGGGTACTGCAAAAGTTACTTGAAGCCTCTGGAACCTCAATTTTGTCATTGGTAAATTCATAATAATGTCTCATTTTCATGGAATATTTTAGTATTCCAATTCAGTATTAATTGGTATTAATTTAGTATTCCATTTATGACCTAAATCAAATCCCTTATGATTATACAGTGGAAGTGAGAAATAGATTTAAGGGACTAGATCTGATAAACAGAGTGCCTTATGAACTATGGATGGAGGTTCGTGACATTGTACAGGAGACAGGGATCAAGACCATCCCCATGGAAAAGAAATGCAAAAAAGCAAAATGGCTGTCTGGGGAGGCCTTACAAATAGCTGTGAAAAGAAGAGAAGCAAAAAGCAAAGGAGAAAAGGAAAGATATAAGCATCTGAATGCAGAATTTCAAAAGAAAGCCTTCCTCAGCGATCAATGCAAAGAAATAGAGGAAAACAACAGAATGGGAAAGACTAGAGATCTCTTCAAGAAAATTAGAGATACCAAGAGAACATATTATGCAAAGATGAGCTCGATAAAGGACAGAAATGGTATGGATCTAACAGAAGCAGAAGATATTAAGAAGAGGTGGCAAGAATACACAGAACTGTACAAAAAAGAGCTTCACGACCCAGACAATCACGATGGTGTGATCACTCACCTAGAGCCAGACATCCTGGAATGTGAAGTCAAGTGGGCCTTAGAAAGCATCACTATGAACAAAGCTAGTGGAGGTGATGGAATTCCAGTAGAGCTATTTCAAATCCTGAAAGATGATGCTGTGAAAGTGCTGCACTCAATATGCCAGCAAATTTGGAAAACTCAGCAGTGGCCACAGGACTGGAAAAGGTCAGTTTTCATTCCAATCCCAAAGAATTTAAATTGCTTTATGAATAATCGACAAACTTGTAGGTAAGGTACTTATATATAAATGTTTATATATACAGTATTATAATTACCGTATTGACATAATTACATAAAGCAGTTAATTCAGCTCCTGAAATGATAAATAGTACATAGTTATTATTTTCCTGATTTTTATCATGTATGTAGTAGTTCATATAAAAGTGCCTATCTAAGTATCCATGTGTTATGTTGAACCCTTCTTCCCATATTGGTTGTCACCTTTCTTCAAAAGACCTTTTTTAAAAAATATGAATGGCTTCTCTGACTTCCTGTTAGCTAACTTCCAGCTTTTGCATTGCGTGTTTAGCAATTATGTCAGATGGTGAGATGACAAAAGGAGAGAAGGCAAGCCCAGAATTAGCCAGAGTCAGTACTTATTAACAACTGAAAATGTTTAAAGAGGAATGGTATTTGCTCAAACATGGATAAGGCGTTAGGTCTAGAAAAAGTGGGAAAATTTGTTTCCTCTCTCAAACTTCTTTTCACAGAAGGTAAAATTGAGAATCAGCTTAGAGTATTTGCAGTTATTTTTTTCTAGCAAAATCATGATATTGAGTCCCAATTTCTAGCAAGATACTAAGAAATTCCTTCTTATTTGTCTTATTTCAGTTGTGGTGTAAGTTGAGTATTTCAGTCTCAAAGAAACTATCTTAAGGCAAGGCTTACCTTAAATGTGTGTGACAATTAAACCGAACATACTAGAAAACAAGTTAATCACATGCTTGGTGTTTACATTTCAAGAAGAGTGAAGAGTAAAATGGCTTTTTAGGGAAAGACGATTATAGTTTGCTTTGCTGTGCTCATTCTGTCTCTTTAGGGAATGCAGAAATTTGGTTTGCTTCTGCCTTATAACTTTTAGATGGCAGAAAGCCTGCCAACCTGTCTTTATTCTGCTGCACTCTCTCCCAAATACTGCCTTGCCCTGGATGATATGAAGTATCAAGGACTTTGAGTGCTTTAACATGGTTCTTAGCATCTACCCAGCTTCTGGGTAGCTCTAAAACACTGTTTGTAGTCTCTGTTATAAGAGCCACACAGGACCAAGAAATGATGAATATTATAATTTAGATAGTACAGAAGTGACACCCACAGACCTAATGACTTACATGATATTATCAGACCTTTTCTTCATTAATTGGGCAATGAATATTAATTTTCAACAGCAGGCAAAATTACTGTGATTTATTTTATCCTNCTCTGTTATAAGAGCCACACAGGACCAAGAAATGATGAATATTATAATTTAGATAGTACAGAAGTGACACCCACAGACCTAATGACTTACATGATATTATCAGACCTTTTCTTCATTAATTGGGCAATGAATATTAATTTTCAACAGCAGGCAAAATTACTGTGATTTATTTTATCCTCCTTTGTTAAAATCCAGGGCGGGTGGGTATGCCTGATTGCTATGTTTCATCATTTTGAAGCTATAAAAGTAGAGCGAAACTAGGACACACAGAAATGCTGAGTATATAAATGCAAGGACGGATAGGAGAGTCCGGGGATCCTCATCACTGTAAAGCGACATTGAGATTATAAAGGACGATTCTGCCTTCTGGCTTTGCCTGAAGTTACTGGATTTGAACTAGGTTACAGTCACAGTACAAGTGAAATAAATAATATGCCTTGGATTTTGTGAACACATTTGCTTTTTTCTCTGTGTGCAAGAAGCTGTTGCTTACCACAGTATTGGAAGCAGATTCCTTTCCTGCATCATTTCTACCCTCCAGATAGTGGTAATTGTTTATGACCTCAGAGAAAAGCTTCTTTATGATAGAACATTCAGAAAATACAAAAAAAATCACAAATAAAATAAAAATCTGTTTAAAAAGTCAGGGATAGCAATTACTAAAATTTTGCATGCATAGTCATATTTGTCTCTTATGTATATTCAGGATTATATTTGTATAATGTGTATCTTTTAAATTTTAGGAAGTTATTTCTGTTTGAATACACATCCTTCTATAATATTTCTAAACACCTATATATTTCCTAAAATTTAAGGAATACAGAATTCAAGCTTGAAATTGAGGGATAAAAATGGTTAGGGGATATTGGTGGAAAATACAAAGCTATTTCTCTAATTAGGGTTAGTCCCTAGGCTCTTGAGGACAAATCAGTCAGCCTCACTTTTCCCTTTGCATGGTAAGAGCAGTTATTCACTGAGAAACTATAAAAGGATTCCAACACAGTACAGTCCATATGTGTCTGCAAATTGCAGTGAGCACCCAGTAAAATCTTGAGGGGAATTATACTAAAGATTGAAGTTTTTAATGAACTGGGGAACTGAAAAGAGCACATAATTCTATCCAAGATGTTTCCTATAAGTTATACTTACAAATGGGAATTGGTATAAACAAGAGAACTTATACTCATTTTCTAAATCACATATTTTTATGTGCAAACATGTATAGGTGACCTGCAATCCTGTCATATATAAACTTTAAAGTCCAAGGTCCTTAACTGTCTGAATTCTTCATAGATATGCATTAATTAAATTTTCATACAGGAGCAATTTATCCTTTGGAAGGGACAGAAAAGCTAATTTTGCTAATAGTTATAATCCCTGGTGGCTCAGATGGTTAAGAATCTGCCTGCACTGCAGGTAGACCCGGGTTCAATCCCTGGGTTAGGAAGATTCCCTGGAAAAGGAAATGGTAACCCACTCCTGTATGCTTGCCTGGAGAATCCCATGGACAGAGGAGCCTGGCGCACTACAGTCTGTGGGCTGGCAAAAAGTTGGACATGACTGAGCAACTAACACTTTCACTTCACAATGTAAACTTCGGACAATTACTATATATGTTTCTATTTTCCTTTAGGTGGTAAATCATAATGGAATTTGACAATCCGCATGTGTAAATTCAGTTGAATCAACAGTGCTTTATGGAGTGTCTCTAACTTGATGGCATAACTGACATGGTAGTTAGGTTATAGAGGAGTGGAATGGTGTAGAATAGAATTTTATGTAGCATAATAGAGAAGGACTTTCAGAATAATTACCTTGACAATATGGCACTGTCTTTTACAATGGTCACTTACTGATAGGACTGTATTTGTTCAAATTGCCAATCCATTTCTGCATTCCACTTCAGAGCTCCCATTTGCTACTACTCATTGAGATTTTTCTTTATGTGCTCATTTCCAAAGGGGTAATGGCTGCAATTTCAACAGAATAGGCAGAGATGGCAATCCAGACCTCTTAGAAACAGATGAGCTTATCTCTCTAAAAGAGACTTCTTTTATATGCTCTATTCTGGCAATGATCTTGTAGTATTTAATATAATGTGGTAAATACAAGTGTACGATTAAAAAATATATATATACATATATTAAAAAACATCTTTATTAAATAACTATTATATGCCAGGCCTTCTGCTGTGTCCTTCACAAATGTCAAGATTGACAGGAGAAATAACCTCAGTTATGCAGATGACACCACCCTTGTGGCAGAAAGTGAAGAGGAACGAAAGAGCCTCTTGATGAAAGTGAAAGAGGAGAGTGAAAAAGTTGGCTTAAAGCTCAACATTCAGAAAACAAAGATTATGGCATCCAGTCCCATCCTTTCATGGCAAATAGATGGGAAACAGTGGAAACAGTGTCAGACTTTATTTTTCTGGGCTCCAAAATCACTGCAGATGGTGACTGCAGCCATGAAATTAAAGGACGCTTACTCCTTGGAAGAAAAGTTATGACCAACCTAGATAGCATATTCAAAAGCAGAGACATTACTTTGCCAACAAAGGTCCATCTAGTCAAGGCTATGGTTTTCCCAGTAGTCATGTATGGATGTGGGAGTTGGACTGTGAAGAAAGCTGAGCGCTGAAGAATTGATGCTTTTGAACTGTGGTGTTGGATAAACTCTTGAGAGTCCCTTGGACTGCAAGGAGATCAGACCAGTCCATTCTGAAGGAGATCAGTCCTGGGTGTTCATTGGAAGGACTGATGCTAAAGCTGAAACTCCAATCCTTTGGCCACCTGATGTGAAGAGCTGACTCATTTGAAAAGACCCTGATGCTGGGAAAGATTGAAGGTGGGAGGAGAACGGGACAACAGAGGATGAGACGGTTGAATGGCATCACCGACTCAATGGGCATGAGTTTGAGTAAACTCGGGGAGTTGGTGATGGACAGGGAAGCTTGACGTGCTGCAGCCCATAGGGTCACAAAGACTCGGACATGACTGAGCAACTGAGCTGAACTGAACACGTGTCATCTCTGTATTTTTAATTTCATTGGTAAGAAAATAATTGCACCTAACATTTATATCACACAATATCACAGACAAACATCCAATAACTTTATATATCATGTCTTATTTAATCCTTATAGGGATAAATATTTTAAGGTAAATACGAGCATTATTCTTCTTTTTCGTGAAGAAACTGAGAGGCAGGTAGGCCCAGTATTACAAACGTACAATGTGGTGTGCCTGGAATTCCTGCTGAAACAGCCTGAACTGAGTCATAGCTACAAGCCCTATGTATAGAGCTTTGTTAATCCAACTATGATTTTGTTTTCACTGCTCTTAATGGTTAAAAAAAAAAGCAACAAAACTACACTGGGGGGCAAAATTCACATAGTGATAAAGAACTGTATGGTAGCACACGGAGCTCTGATTCCAATCTTGCTATCATTTTCATTTTCCTATCCTAATTTTCGTTTGCCATTTTTTTAATTAAAAAAACTCTACTTTTATTGTTCGAATTCTATATATGTCTTCAAGTTTTTCACTGTTTAATTCATTTTGGGAGAAGGTGGCATAAATAAGGAAGTTTAGAAAATCTATCCCATTGATTCCACCAACAACTTTACTGCCTTGTTAGGTAGGTTTTTGTGAATTCTGGGGTTAAAAGACACAAAATGTTTTGGTCAAGATCACACAGCTTTTAACTGCCTAACTAGGCTACGGTTTCTTAAACCCATTCCCTTTCATTCAACATTCATTCAACAGATATTTATTGATCACAAATGTTAATTCTTTTTCTGGGATTCCATGCTGCCTTTTGTTCACCAAAGCAAGTTTGTAATATTGGTGTCACTCAGATCTTTGTACTAAATGTGCATTAATGAGAACATAGCAGATGGTTTGGGTGCTAATCTTTAGTGGTAACTGTGGTGGCTGTAACAGAGGATTCTGTGCTATAGGCATGCTCCACAGGCCTGTGTGCAGAGCCCTAACCTTAAGAAAGCACTGGTGAATATCACGTCTGACCAAATGCAGTATAGGTATATACTGCCCAATATAGTAGAAACAGGTCACACGTGTGGTTACTGAGAACTTGAAACATGGCTGGTACTAATTGGAATGGGCTGTATTTGTAAATTTCATGTCAGATTTTGAAGACACAGTAAGAAAAACAATGTAAACATTTAGTGATTTTTTATGTTGACTAAAAGTTGAAATAATATTTTTGTTAAATGAAACATTAAAATTAATTATAAATTCATTAAAATTAAAGCAAAATTTACCTGTCTATTTTTACCTTTTTAAATGTATGTACTAAAGTTTTATGTGGCTCTCATATTGGGCAGCACTGATTTAGAGCATAAAAATAACTTAGTGTAACTTTCACTTTCTATTTCTCTCTTGTATTTGACTCAAAAGAAATCATAGAATAGATAAGTTCAGTTCAGTTCAGAAGCTCAGTCGTGTCCGACTCTTTGCGACCCCATGAATCGCAGCACGCCAGGCCTCCCTGTTCATTACCATCTCTCGGAGTTCACTCAGACTCACATCCTTCGAGTCAGTGATGCCATCCAGCCATCTCATCCTCGGTCATCCCCTTCTCCTCCTGCCCCAAATCCCTCCCAGCATCAGAGTCTTTTCCAATGAGTCAACTATTCGCATGAGATGGCCAAAGTACTGGAGTTTCAGCTTTAGCATCATTCCTTCCAAAGAAATCCCAGGGCTGATCTCCTTCAAAATGGAGTGGTTGGATCTCCTTGCAGTCCAAGAGACTCTCAAGAGCCTTCTCCAACACCACAGTTCAAAAGCATCAATTCTTCGGCGATCAGCCTTCTTCACAGTCCAACTCGCACATCCATACATGACCACAGGAAAAACCATAGCCTTGACTAAACAGACCTTAGTCGGCAAAGTAATGTCTCTGCTTTTGAAAATGCTTTCAAGGTTGGACATAACTTTTCTTTCAAGGAGTAAGCGTCTTCTAAAATCATGGCTGCAGTCACCATCAGCAGTGATTTTGGAGCCCAAAAAAA
>SJYT01082071.1:646027-730944 GCA_006410635.1 Cephalophus harveyi | reverse complement strand
TATCACAATGTGATGAATACTATATTACCATTTCATTTATTATAGTATATTATATATACTATTTATATTATATTTATATATTTATATATTTAATATTTTATTATAAAATAATAACTATGACAAATAAGTAAATATATGTTAATATGTTTTACTTGCCATTATTTTATCATTTTATATCTCTGTGTGTCATATATATTCAACATTTATTTGTCTTAATCCATCATTCAAGGCTCATCATTTTCTTGACCAGTTAATTAAAAAACATCAATATCTCTTTTTCCTGCTTCTCATGACAAGACCCTGTAATGTGTTTCTATATTGTTGTCAATTCGATCCATTAGTTACTGGCTTAAAATATTCCATGATGCCAAGTCATCTTAAATATATAAGGTCCTTCCTGACTTGTCCCTTCTTCCATGCCTGGTTTTATCTCTTGCCATTCTAATACATATAATATAGATCTGCCGTTAGGAACTAAACTGTAATTTCACCAGCTACCACCTGTTCTCCCCCTGCTGAGACTTTTCACGTGCTATTTTCTCTGTCTGTAATGCCCTTAAATCTCTATTCTCTTCACTTTTATAATTCCTAATTGACCTTCAACATTTTTCTCAAGTATATTACTCTGGGGGATGTTTTTAAAAATGCACCCCAAACCTGTTGCTGCTGCTGCTAAGTCGCTTCAGTCGTGTCCGACTCTGTGCGACCCACAGATGCCGGCCCACTGGGCTCCGCCATCCCTGGGATTCTCCAGGCAAGAACACTGGAGTGGGTTGCCATTTCCTTCTCGAAACCTAAGACTGCATTAATTGCTCTTTCTTGTGTGTGCTTTTGTAAGGTTCTACATAAAACTTGATCAAATTCCTCATTACTATGCATTATAATTTTATGTTAGCTTGTGTTCATCTCCCATGAGACTGACATTAGGGATCCCTCAGCTGATTAACTCCAACTTCTCTGTATTATAATAACAGTCAAGTCTACACACCAGCTTACTAAATTTGTATATTATTGTGTGTCTGTGTGCATGTAATCCCTCAAAGATTATAAGCTTCCTGAAGAATTTCTCTGAGTTTGTTTCTCCTATATCTTTGGAAATACACAGCTCAGTGTTGAAGTATACCATGAGTAAGGACCAAGTTTTAAAACAGTATTCAGTAGTGGAATGAGCAAAAAGAAGTAGGTTTAAATCACAGATTTGTCAGTATTTAACTGTTTCAACTTGCATATCTCATTTAAACTCTGAGCTTTAGTTTCCACATCTATCAATAGACATAATGTCATTTGCTTCAAGAGAACCTTTGTCACTTTAACTGAATTAATGTTTATAAAATGTTGAGTGCTGTGTGGATGGTGGTTTAGTTGCTAAGTCATGTCCGACTCTAGCAATCCCATGGACTATATAGCCCACAAGGCTCCTATGTACCTCGTATTTTCCAGGCAAGAATACTGGAGTAGGTCACCCATTTCCTTCTCTGGGTGATCTTCCCAACCCAGGGATTGAATTGGGTCTGCTGTACTGCAGGCAGATTCTTTACTGACTGAGCTACCAAGGAAGCTGTATTTATCTAACTTGGATCTTGTGAACTTCAAACTGTTCAGATATAAATACATTAACATTCCCACTTTGTACATAAAATTTGAAGTGCTGAGAATCTTTTTTATGGGTGCTGTATTTATTGTTGGTGGTTGCTTTTGTTATATGATAACATAATTTTAACTGGTAGAAAGTAATATCTACTATTCTTTGTTACTATACTGTAACCTTACTGTTGAGACGTACAATAGTAGTTTCTCAAAATATTTTTGTAAATATTACCCTTATAATGTAAAAACTTATTTATATTATGAAATAATTCCACCCAGATATTTATAAGTAATGGTATATCATCAATGCTGACCAAAAACAGCTAAAATAAGTAAACTTGGAATTAACAAAAATTTGATCAGGATTTAGAGAAAAAAAAAAATAAGGCCAAACCACAACTAAGAAAAAAATGATTTTTTTTTCCTCTCTTTCTGTCTCTTATACACATCTTTCAAATATAAATCTTGGGAAAATTGAATATTTGCAATATGCAGAATTGATGCTGCCATAATATAATACTTAGCAATCTTATTTTTTGTGTTAGGGCCCAAAGCTCTTGATAATTGAAAAAAAATAAAAAGGAAAAATTTACTCATCAATTTCCTGCAAATTTATGTATTCTAGGAACATATTTCCCCTACTTATATATTGATTACTATGAGGGAATAAGTCTTGAAATGAGTTTTGATTTTATGTAAACAGCATAACTTTTTCCATGCCTTTTTAATTTCCAGAATACAGTAGACATTTAGTGTAATATAGCTAATCAAATTAGTATTAAATTCCAGGAAAACAAAATTTAGTACTGAAGTTTTGATCTTGTTTTAAGTCAAAACTTCAGTTCTCTATGAGCACCTTCTGAACTTTGTAATTTGGTATGAATATTATCATTTCTCAGGAAACATTTTAGGTGTTGTCATTCAGTTGCCAAGTCATCTCCAACTCTTTGTAAGCCCATGGGCTAAAGAACGACAGGCCTCCCTGTCTCTCACCATATCTCGAACTGTGCCCAAGTTCGTGTCCATTGAATTGGTAATCCCATTCAACCATCTCATCCTCTATTGTTCCGCTCTCTCAGGTTTCCCAGGAGGCAGGTAAAGTAGTCTGGTATTCCCATCTCTTTAAGAACTTTCCACAGTTTGTTGTGATCCACATAGTCAAAGGCTTTAGAATAGACAGTGAAAAGGAGGTAGGTATTTTTCTGAAATTCCCTTGCTTTCTCTATGATCCAGTGAGTGTTGGCAATTTGATCTCTGGTTCCTCTACCTTGTCAGAACCCAGATTGAACAGTTGTCAGTTCATGTACTGCTGAAGCCTCACTTGAAGGATTTTGAGCATAACCTTAATAGCATGGAAGATAAGTACAATTGTCCGATAGTTTGAACATTCTTTCGTACTGCCCTTCTTGGGAACTGGGATGAGGACTGACCTTTGCCAGTCCTGTGGCCGCTGCTGGATTTCCCAAATTTGCTGACATACTGAGTGCAGCACTTTAATAGCATAATCTTTTAAATAGCTGGAATTCCATCACCTCCACTAGCTTTATAAACAGCAGTGCTTCCTAAGGCCCACTTGACTTCACACTCCAGAATATCTGGCTCTGGGTGAGTGACCATACCATCATGATTATCTGTGTCATTAAGATATTTTTTTTGTACAGTTCTTCTGTGCCTTCTTGTCATTTCTTCTTCATCTCTTCTGCTTCTATTAAGTCCTTTATTGTGCCCATATTTGGATGAAATATTCCTTTGACATCTCCAATTTTCTTGAAGAGATCTTTAGTCTTTCTCCTTCTGTTTGCCTCTATTTCTTTGCATCATTCATTGAAGAAGGTCGTCTTGTCTCTCCTTGCTATTCTCTGGAACTCTGCATTCAGTTGGGTATACCTTTCCTTTTCTCCCTTGCTTTTCATTTCTTTTCTTTTTTCACTGTTTGTAAAGCCTCCTCAGACAACCACTTTGCCTTCTTGCATTTCTCTTTCTTTGGGATGATTTTGTTCATTGCCCTCTGTAAAATATTATGAACCTATGTCCATAGTTCTTCAGGTACTCTGTTTACTAGACCTAATCCCTTGAATGTATTCATCACATCCACTGTATATTCATAGGGAATTTGATTTAGGTTGTACTTGGCTTGCCTAGAGGTTTTCCCCATTTTCTTTAGTTTAAGCCTGAATTCTGCTATAAGGAGCTGATGATCTGAGCCACAGTCAGCTCCAGGTCTTGTTTTAACTGACTGTATACAGCTTCTCCATCTTCAGCCACAAAGAATGTAATCAGTCTGATTCTGATATTGACCATTTGGTGATGTCCATGTGTAAAGTTGTCTCTTGCATTGTTTAAAAAGGGTGTTTGCTATGACCAGTGTGTTCTCTTGGCAGAATTCTGTTAGCCTTTGCCTTGCTTCATTTTGTACTCCAAGGCCAAACTTGCCTGTTACTCCAGGTATCTCTTGAATTCCTATTTTTGCATTTCAATCCCCTGGGATGAATAGGACATGTTTTTTTGGTGTTAGTTCTAGGAGGTCTTATAGGTCTTCATAGAACTGATCAGCTTCTTCAGCATTGGTTGTTGGAACATAGACTTGAATTACTGTGGTTGGAACATAGACTTGAATTACTGTGGTTGGAACATAGACTTGAATTACTGTGATTTGAATGGCTTGCCTTGGAAATGACCCAAGATCATTCTGTTGTTTTTGAGGTTGTGCCCAAATACTGCATTTCATACTCTCTTGTTGAAAATGAGGTCTACTCCATTTCTTCTGTGGGATTCTAGCCCACAGTAGTATAATGGTCATCTGAATTAAATTCCTGTCCATTTTAGTTCACTGATTTCTAAGATGTCAGCGTTCACTATTGTCATTTCCTGCTTGACCATGTCCAGTTTACCTTGATTCATGCAATACTGTTCTTTATAGCACTGGATTTTACTTTCACTGCCAGACACATCCACAACTGAGCATCATTTTCGCTTTGGCCAGACACTTCATTCTTTCTGGAGCTATTAGTAGTAGTCCTCCACTCTTCCCCAGTAGCGTATTGGACACCTTCTGACCTGGGAGGCTCATCTTTAAGTGTCATTTCTTTTATGCAGTTCATGGGGTTCTCATGGCAAGAATACTGGAGTGGTTTACCATTCCCTCCTCCAGTGGATCCAACATTTTCGGTGCTTATGTCTTATTCAAGCCTCATCCTGCTCCTTGCCAAGCCACTCACAGCCCTGAAGTCAGAGTAGGTCTCAGGGTGCTAAGACTTCCCAGTCTCAGCAATTTGTCTTCTCCTTTGCCACATTCGTCATTTGTCACGGGACACAAGGAAGACATGTGTGGCCAGCCCCCTTAGTGTTTCTTGGTCTGGGCCTTTCTGGAGGGCAGTTACCCCTTGGAAAACATACAAAACCTCTCACTGTTGCTTCAAAAATAGATGCCAACATCTAATTTTTGTCTTTTAATAGAAGTCAAGCTTTTATAACAAAGAAACATAGATTATAACTACTCAAATCTTATTCTGTGTGACAAGAGATATATAACTTCTACTTTCATGCTTTTTTATGGCTGTATTTTGTGCTGTCTGTTACTTAGATATCTGTAGGAAAAGAGCATAGCTAAAATCTTGCCTAATGCATTATTCAAAGAAAGGATCATTCATATATTTCACTGATTAATACAACCAAACTACAGAGAACATGTCTAAAGGCTGCTTGATATCAGAGGGCTGACCTTTCTTGAGTAGTAAGTATTCTCGTTTGTGAAATATTTTGTGGGTCTTTGAAATTGTCAGAAAACTTCTGTAGCTCAGAGTATACTAGGAACATAAGAGAACAGGGTGAGTTATTGCTTTTTAAATATACAGATGTAGTAAAAATCAGTTGCAGGGTGAGATGGAGTGCAGTATAGTTTTCAGGTTCTATTAATAGATAAATGCATAAATTTTCAAGACAGTCAAATACCACTACTTATATTTCCTTTTTAAAAAAATATATTGCTAAATTTATCTTAGCACATTAGCATTATAAGCCTTAAAATCTCTTCCTTAAAAATATGCTGCCCATCTGTTTTTCCTGTATCTCTAAAGATGCATTGCTTCTGAAAGTATAGATACACTTTTCACATTATCAGGGAACATTTAAGTATGTTAGAATATAAAATTGTAGCACTGCATTTTTCCCTGGAATATTGGAAGATATGAGTACTGGCAAACACTGCTTCTACCAACCTTACTTCCCTAGATTCATTGAGTTTTAAACCAAATGATAACTAGGTGCATTCGAATATTAGACACAAAGTGAATTCCAGTTCAAGAATTACCATTTGAGTACCTCATAACCACACTGTACTGAGGTGAACCCTGCTAAAGGCTGTGATTGTTTTTATTTCTCACACCAGATGGCACTCGTACATTTGTAATCAGCTTTGATTTTTTTTTTCTTTAAAATTTTTCCCTACATCTCTCTTTTTCAGGAAGATTTTATTTGAAAGATTAAAGTCCATATATGTTTTCTCTCATGTAAAACTTAGTTGAAGGCTTTCATGTATTGATTAAAACTCATAGCCCATTTTCACTTTTTTTTTTTCTTTCTTTTCCTTCATTGAGCAATATTGTTAAAGCATATTGAATATCACAGGAGTAACTGGTAAAGAGGATCTGTATTAGTGACCTGAGGGAGCTGTCCAAAAAGTCACTGTCTAGTTATTTAGAAATCCAGTTCATTTAGAAATTGCTCTAATTTTCAAAGTGATTTTAGCCTGGGTTTCATTCTTCTGTCTTACTAGTTATAAGAAGAAATACACTAGTAACTAGGAATTACATTTATCCGTCATCCATAAGAGAGCCCTGTCTATGTGCAAATTAGTTTTGTGTGAAGCCCCACGGGTGTCTGAAATTATTCCTCTTACAAACAGTCTCTTGTTCTGCCTTATTCTCACGTTTCAAGATCTCTGTCACTTTATTTTGCTTAAACTGTCAAACAGATAATAGCATACAATTAGGCTCCATATTATAAGAGCATTAGCCATTGCTGCTGCTGCTTTTTTTTTTTTTCCTCTCTTTCTCTCTCCTCTCTTTCCCTCTGAATTGATTAGAACTAATTTTTACTTAGTCCATGGGGTCGCTAAGAGTCAGACAAGACTGAGCGACTCCACTTTCACTTTTCACTTTCACACACTGGAGAAGGAAATGGCAACCCACTCCAGTGTTCTTGCCTGGAGAATCCCAGGGATAGGGGAGCCCGGTGGGCTGCCGTCTATGGGGTTGCACAGAGTCGGACACGACTGATGCTACTTAGCAGCGGTAGCAGCAACAATTTTCACTTGGGAGAGATGTGGCATGCTACAAAAAACATTCTCTATACCCTGTCTCTTCATTTGAACAAAAGCTTTGTAAGTGGGCCTTAAGCCCTTATAGCAGTTGCTTCCCCCCTCCCCCGCCTACCCCCAGGAATTTATCAACCACCTCTGAGACACTAAGTTTAAACAGGGGTTCCCCACCATCAACAATAATAAGAGAAACACATATCCCTGCAATGTATATTGTAGAAAACTGACAAAATTTTAAATTGAAGGAAACTTTTGCCATTTTTATTCTTTATTTTTGCCTTTTAGTGAAAAGTGGTTGGAAAATACAAAACATATTAAATGAAACTCACAGGACAAAGACAATAATCACATCCTTGTTTCTCAATAAAAAAAAGAAAGAAAGAAACCCTATTTCTTTCCCCTGGCTAAAATGCAAATTGTTCTTCTATTATAATGAGCCCCTTATCTAGCTCAAGAAATTCATTTAGAAACTTGAAATTTCCCCTGTTATTAGTTGAGAGGATTATTGACCAAAGTGCTTTGGTTGACTTTGTTATGCTAATAGTAGCACCTAGATTGTGATAATGGTCTTACTACCCAGACTCCTGGACAGCTTTGATCCTATCTTTTCAGAAGTCTATATTACTTTTTGGAAATATTCCCACTTAAGCCACCAAAAAGTATTTTCTTTTAGAACAGACCATTTTTCTCTTGGCAGCCCTTTCCTAATGCATTGAAACTTTAATCAGAATCAAAGTTAAAAATTTTTTATTTAAAAGCTTGTTGAAAGTTGGGCAAGATTAAGGAAACAGAAGAGAAGGCTTTTGACCTTTTTCTTTTTACTCAACTGCTATAACATTAAGATTTTTACATTAGTCAATCTTCCAATTATTTGAGGAACTGGATCTCCTGCAACTCAATATATATTTTCCACATAGCAGTGTTTTTTTTTTTTTTTTAAAGTGATAATGAAACAGAACAGAATCCTGTAGGGGTACAAATCCTTTCCTTGTCCACATTACTTGTTGTAGAAAATGGACTTCATTCCGCTTTCTCAACCTTTCCTCAATTCTAAAGGGTAGATGCAAGCAGTTGCTTCTCAGGAAAGAAAGGGAGTGCAGAAACAAAAAAGAAGCAGTCAAGAAACAAGAGTGAAGCCCTGGTCCTTCCACTTCATCAAGGAATAGTCATAACAATACCTTTGAGTTCTCCTCTAGGATCTAAGGGCTTCCCACGTGGCCTAGAATCCACTTGCCAATTCAGGAGACATGGCTTCTTCAGACTGAATACAGGAGTCCTAGAACATTGCCGTGTTACCTCACCACCAACCAGTCAAAAGAAAAAGTGCATAAAGTGGAAGATAATCTGAACCAAGAACTGCCAGCTGTACAAGCTGGATTTAGAAATGGCAGAGAAGACAAGATCAAATTGCTAACATCTGTTGGATCATACAAAAGGCAAGGAAATTCCAGAAGAACTTCTACCTCTGCTTCACTGACTATGCTAAAGCCATTGACTGTGTGTTTTACAACAAACTGGAAAATTCTTAAAGAGATGGGGATAACAGACCACCTTACCTGCCTCCTGAGAAACCTGTATGCAGGTTAAGAAGCAGCAATTAGAACCAGACATGGAATAAGAGACTGATACAAAATTGGGAAAGGAGTATGACAAGGCCACATATGGTAATGCTCCTTATCTAACTTACATGCAGAATACATTTTGTGAAATGACAGGTTGGATGAAGCACAGCTGGAATCAAGATTGCCAGGAGAAATATCAATAACCTCAGATATGCAGGTGATACCACCCTAATCAGAAAGCAAAGAGGAACTAAAGAGCCTCTTGATGAAAGTGAAAGAGGGGAGAAAAAACTGACTTAAAAACTCAACATAAAAAAAACTAAGATCATGGCACCTGGTCCCATCACTTCATGGCAAATAGCTGGGGTAAAGGTGGAAACAGTGACAGATTTCATTTTCTTGGGCTCCAAAATCACTGCAGATGGTGACTGTGAAAAGTTGTTGCTGAGCCGTGAACAGTGCCAGACTTCTTGGCCGCCAGAGGAGGGGAAGTCAATCCAGGGCCAGTGATAGGCTTGATCACTCAGAGCTTTTGTGTGATAAAATGTTATTAAAGTATGAAAGAGATAGAGAAAGGTTCGTCATAGACATCAGAAGGGGACAGAAAGAGTGTCCCCCTGCTGGTCTTTAACAGGAAGTTACATACCTACTAGCAGGTTGTTAATTAGAGAAAAGAAATCCCTCAAACCTCAGAGAATGGCACCAGGCCCCTTACACACAACATGCATTTTAGGATAACGTTGGCGCAAGGTGAGTCATCCCAGGCCATAGAATGATTGAGGTGGATCTTGAAGAAAGGGAGGTTTCCAAGCAAATACATAGTCTCATTAACATAGATTAGGAGAACAATTTTATGAGTAAAACATACTGGTTTGTTGAGCCATTATCAGTTCTGAGTCTTAGGCATAACTGACTTGAAGAAAGACAGTGTCTTGGGTAATACATAGTTCATTAACATAGCTTAAGAAAAATATTTCCATAAGAAAAATCCATTGGTTAGCACAAGGTTTGAGAAAAGTTAAGTTCAGGTGGAACCAGGTGCTGTCATGGCAACACAGAAGTTTAAAAGAAACCTCCTTTTAATTTTGTATAGAGAAGGGGAAAAAAATCTGACACTTGTAGTTTATTTCCTCCTACCACTTAAGAGAGAGAGAAAAAATGTCTTACACTTGCAGCCTATTTACTCCCTTTGGGGGCCCCTAGCCTTCCTGCCTGTTACCCTCTAACTGCAGCCACAAAATTAAAAGACACTTGCTCCTAGGAAGAAAAGCATGACAAACCTAGATAGCATATTAAAAAGGAGAGACATAACTTTGCTGGCAAAGTTCCATATAGTTAAAACTATGGTTTTTCCAGTAGTCATGTATGGATGTGAGAGTTGGCCCATAAAGAAAGCTGAAAAATTGATGCTTTTGTACTGTGGTGCTGGGGAAGACTCTTGAGTCCCTTGGACAGCAAGGAAATCCAACCAGTCCATCCTAAAGGAAATCAGTCCTTAATATTCCTTGGAAGGATTGATGCTGAAGCTGAGACTCCAATACTTTGTCCACGTGATGCAAAGAGCCAATTCATTGGAAAAATCCTGATTCTGGGAAAGATTGAGGGCAGGAGGAAAAGGGGGTGACTGAGGATGAGATGGTTGGATGGCATTACTGACTCAATGGACATGAGTTTGAGTAAACTCTGGGAGTTGGTGATGGACAGAGAGGTCTGGCGTGCTACAGTCCATGGGGTCACAAAGAGTCGGACACGACTGAGCAACTAAACTGGAACTGGAACTGGATTGGCATCATTGACTCAATGGACACGAGTCTGAGCAAACGCAAGGAGAAAATGAAGGTCATGATAGCTTGGCATGCTGCCATGGGTCGTAAAGAGCTGGACATGGCTGAAAGACTGAACCACAAATGTTTCCGATGCCCTTCCCACATAACTCTCCCTTTAAAAACTTTCATGGTCAAGCGGAATCTTCAGAGTTGGATTTTGGACGTGACTATCTTCTCCCCAGGTTGTGGACCTCATGAATAAAGCACTCTTTTCTTTTAAACCAACACGTGTCTCTAGAGTATTGGCTTTCAAGTAGGGGGTGGCCAAACCATAACAGCAAACAGAGCTTGTAAGGTTGCCTAGGCCAACCTTGACCAGTAAGGAAACTGTAGCAGTGTCCAACGAAAGGACTTCTTCCATGTTTGTGGCAGAACTGGCATTCAAGAGAGGTTCAGTACTGATTTCTACTGCAAGGTGGCATCCTATTTATTATGTGAAGTTATTAGAATGCTCGTTTTGTCCCAGATTTTCCACTTCAGAGGGGAAATGGCTTCAGACGGGAAGCCAGTGTTTCCATTTGCCTTAATGGATCTTATGATCCTATGCCATCTGGCATCTCCTCATTCCATTACCTCTCATCTTATCCCCATCCCTCCACCCCACCAAAAGCATTGAAAGCACCCTGTTACAACTATGCTGGACTCTTTTCAGTACTCCCCAAACACAAACTACAATTGCAATGTTGGGATAATATTACTCCAGATAGCGGCAAGACTAAATTTCTTTAAGTCTTTGTTTACCTTTTACTTTCTCAATGAAACCTACTCTGCCTATCCTATTTTAAATTATACTCTCACCCTCGTGTCACTCTGGATTTTTCTTCTTCTGCTGTCTGTAATTTTGTATTTATTAACTCATAGCATATATTAACTCATATCCTTTATATTTTGAAGACATTTTTGGTATGCCAAGATGTAGATAAGGGTAAGCACTCATAGCCAATTGAAATAGATATAAATAATACTCCTAAGTTTATATCAGTAGAATGCTTTCTTTATTAAGTTTAAATATGAAAAGATATCCTTGTTTTTAGACTGAATTTATTTTTAAAATTCAACAGTCACTCTGTAGAAAAATGTTTGGATATGTCTAAAGATTGCCAGCTAAAAAAAAAAAAAAAAGAAAAACGCACCACCTAAAAGTTGTGAGTTAGGTTTTGTTTGGGGACCTTACTGAGGAATATAGCTGGGGAGGCAGCCTCTCAAATAGATCCAAGGAACTACTCCAAAGAGGTAAGGGAGAAGGCAGGATACATAGAAATATTTTACATAGGAGTACAAAAAAGTTCATAGTAGTATAAATAAATAATGTAGTCATATATCAAAAGTATTCCTAATCACAAAAAGCTGACATCTCAAGGTAATGATTTTAGTGTTTTTCTATGTATGAGAAGACACAAGAATCAGGGTTTGTTGAAATTATTCCTTAGATGTGCATCTTTACTATCTAGGGTTAGTATTCAGGGCACAGAATGCCTCCTTTTTTTCCCCATCCTGAATGCCCCTGAGGATGCACCATGCGTGGAGGTGGGGGGGCTGTAGTAACTGAAGGCTTGAATGCAGACAACATGTATTGTTTACTGGAATGGCAGAAGACATTCTTTGTCTGCAGGATCAAGATCTCCTTTACAGGAGAATCTCATATTTTCAAGTGTGGAAATAAGAGAACCCAAGTGAGAACGAACACAGGCTCTTATTTGGAGCTTGCTATAGTAAGGAAACCAGTAACTATTAATTGTGTTTGGCAGAGACTGAAAGGCAAACAGGGCAGTGAGAAAGCTTTGTTAATGAAAAACTAGGGAAGGTTTTAGGTTTGTTTTGATTGAAGGTTGTTGGCATTGATCGTGGGGTGTCCATAATGCCCCCCACAGCTTGTGTAAACTCCCCTGTTCCTGACTACAAGTTCCTAACCCTTCTTTGCTTTCTCATGAAAACTTGAAATTGTAAATTCTCTTCTCCTTTGAGATGTAAATCTTCCATATCACAGGACTGTTTTGCTCAAGGACCTGGGAGTCATCCTTTTGAAAAATGAAAGTGAAAGCTGCTAAGTCATGTCTGACTCTTTGTGACCCCCGTTGACTATACAGTCCTTGGAATTTTCCAGGCCAGAATACTGGAGTGGGTAGCCTTTCCCTTCTCCAGGGGATCTTCCTAACCCAGGGATCAAACCCAGATCTCCCTCATTGCAGGCAGATTCTTTACCAGCTGAACCACAAGGGAAGCCAGGGGCATTCATCAAAAGAAAGAGCCCCTCTCTCCCAGTCTCTGGGGGGCTAGGAGTTTAACTTTGATAAGAACAACTAGTAAACACAGGGGACTAAATCACATTGACATACCTCCCAGTCAACATCCACCAAAGTTTTATATTAATTCTTCCCAGCATTTAAAAATCCTTCTGCCTTTGGTTTCAGAGAGTTTAGTTCAGTTTCTCTGTCTTCTTTCAATGGTCTTGACCTCTATAGAAATAGTTTTGAATAATTTTTACACCAGAAAGTCTGCTGTAATTTTCTTTGACAGAATGAGGAAGCTGGAAGCAGTCTAACTAGAAGCTAGGTATTCTATGTGACTGATTGGAGAGTATATTTGGGTTTTTCTATAATAGTTGGTCTTGAGTTGGAAGCAGGAGCAAAAACTAGAGAAGATGACAGTCACTGACCAAACTCTTACCTTTTGCCTATTGCTACAGAAGTGTCAACTGGCTTTCTGGACTCTTTGCTACAGAGACTGTGGGTCAGCCTTCTCTAGTAATTTATGGCCTGCCCATTGTCTGTATATTCAGTGTTTCACAAGAACACTGATATTACTGAATGTAGGAGATTCCAGCATTGAACCTGGAAAAGAGAAAGTGTGTATTATATAGGTGTATTTCTTTTCTTCCACTTGTCCTATAGAAAATGCTAGAGGATCCTAGGTGAGATGAAGCAACGATGTAACACTGAGGATCTACTTGGATAAATTAAGGAGAATCTGGACTATTGCAATGCTGAATTGGAGTATGACAGGTCAGGGTTATTTCACTTTTCAAGCAAGAATTGAAATAGGAAGACTTTTAGGGGATGTCATAACTTTCAAACAAGTGGAATACAATTTCAGTGGGATGGTAAAGACAGATGATGACTTGCAAGGCATATGTAAGTGGGATTCTTCCCAGTCCAGTGGGAAATCTGGTAGAGAGGGTTTTCAACAGGACTGGCTGCTAGAAACCACTGGATAATCATTCCCAGCACTCACTCCCAGACATAAGCACAAAGCATCTGCAATATAACGAAGATAGACGAAACAACAACAAGCCACCCAGACTGAACAATATAAAAGCCACATGACAGTCACTTGGAACTAAAGTGTTTACAGTGACTGATTTCTTACTTGCTGCTTTATCTTGACCAAACTTCAGTCAGGCTTCTATTTTCTACAGTCCCCTGAACTCTGCTTACCTGCAGGCTTGAGCAGACACACAAAAAAAGAGGGAGGCACCTGTTATGGACTGAATGTTGTATCTCTTCCCTCTCCCACCCAATTCATATATTGCAATCCTAGACCCAAATGTGGTGATCTCAGGAGGTGAGGCCTTTGGGAAATAATTAGCTCACAAGGAAGAAGTCCTGGTGAATGGGATTCGTGCCCTTATAAGAAGACACAGGACTCTCAGTCTCTGCTTTCCACTCTGTAAAGAAACAACATGAAGAGAGCGATCTACAAGCAAGGAGGTAGGCCCTCACCAGGCAGTGGATCTCTTAGTATCTTGATCTGGGACCTCTCAATCTCCAGAACAAAGAATTAAATGTGAATTGTTTAACCACTTGGTCCATGATGATTTATTATAGCAGCCCAAATTGACTAAGTGCCTTCTCCCGAGCTTTTCTTGGGAATCAGCTAAGCACCCAGTGAAACCTTTGCTTGTCAAAACTTTCTTGTCATTTCTCCTTGCTTGTTCAGCTTCCTCTCCAAAAATTCTGTTTACCCTTCCCTTATGTTATTTTTTTTAATTCTGATTTTATATTGGAGTATAGTTAATTTACAGTATGTTAATTTCAGATGTAGATCAAAGTGATTTAGTTATATATGTAATCTGCTTCAGATTCTTTTCCCATATAGTTTATTACAGAATATTGAGAAGAGTTTCCTGTGCTATGCAATGGGTCCTTGTTTTCTTATTTTATATGTAGCAGTGTGTATATGTTAATCCCAACCTCCCAATTTTTACCTCCCACCCCCCCTTTTCCCTTTGATAACCATAACTTTGTTTTATAAATCCATGAGTCTATTTCTGCTTTATAAACAAGTTCATTTGTATCATTTCTTTGATTCCACATATGTGTTATCATATGATTTGTCTTTGACTTACTTTACTAAGCATGAAAATAGCTAAGTCTATCCATGTTGCCTCAAATAGCATTATTTCCTTTTTTATGACTGAGTACTATCCCATTGTGTGTGTGTGCACACCATATCTTCTTTACCTATTCATCCTTTGATAGATATTTAGGTTGCTTTCATGTCGTGGCTTTTGTAAATATTGTTGCAATGAACATTGGGATGCATGCATCCTTTGGATCATGTTTTTCTCCAGATATATGACCAGGAGTGGGATTTCAGGGTCGTTTGATAGCTTTTTTTTTAGCTTGTTAAGGAATCTCCATACTGTTTTCTGTAGTGGCTGTACCAATTTGTATTATCACCAACAGTGTAGCAAGGTTCCCTTTTCTGTACACTCTCTTCAGCATTTATTCTTTGTAAACTTTCTAATAATGGCCATTCTGACTGCTGTGAGGTGATACCCCATTGTAGTTTTGATTTGCATTTCGCTAATAATTAGTGATGTTGAGCATCTTTTCATACACTTTTTTTTTTTAATTTTTACTTTATTTTACTTTACAATACCATATTGGTTTTGCCATACATTGACATGAATCCACCATGGGTGTATATGAGATCCCAATCCTGAATCCCCCTCTCACATCCCACCCCATATCCTCTCTCTGGATCATCCCTGTGTACCAGCCCCAGGCATCCTGTATCCTGTATCGAACATAGGCTGGTGCTTCGTTCTTACATGATAGTATACATGTTTCAATGCCATTCTCCCGAATCATCCCACCCTCTCCCTCTCCCACAGAGTCCAAAAGTCCTTTTCATACACTTTTTGACCATCAGTATTTCTTTGGAGAAATGTCTATTTAGATATTCCACCATTTTTTTTTTGATTGGGTTGTTTTTTTGATTTTGAGCTGCCTGAGCTGTTTTTATATTTTGGACTTTAATCCCTTGTCAGTGGCATCATTTACAAATATTTTCTCCCATTCTGTGGGTTGTCTTCTTGTCATATTTATGATTTCCTTTGCTGTGCAAAAGATTTTAAGTTTAATTAGGTCCCATTTGTTTGTTTTTTAATTTTTTTTCCCATTACTCTAGAAGATGGATCTAAAAAGGTATTGCTCTGGTTTATGTCAGTGTTCTGCCTATATTTTCCTCTAAAAGTTTTATTGTATCCAGTTTTTTGTTTAGGTATTTAACCCATTGTGAATTAATTTTTTCATGTGGTGTTAAAGAATATGCTAATTTCATTCTTTCAACATGTAGATGTCTGGTTTTCTTAGCAGCACTTATTGAAGAAACTATCTTTTCTCCATTGCATATTCTTGCCTCCTTTCTTGTAGATTAATTGATTGTAGCTGCATGGGTTTATTTCTGGGCTTTCTATTCTGTTCTATTTATCTATATTTCTGTCTTTATAGTAATCAAAACTATATTGATAGCTTTATAGTCTGATTCCTCCAACTCTGTTTTTCTTTCTCAACATGTCTTTGGCTACTTGAGGTCTTTTTTGTTTCCATTAAAATGCTATTAAATAAAAAAATTTTCTCTTTTATTTGAGGCACTTGCAGACATTAATAGTCACAGTGTTTTTCCTGTTGTAATAGTCCCTTTCTCTCCCTTGCAATGATCATTCTGAATAAAAGTCTCTACTTATTAAATCCTGACTTGTTTTTCTTTGATAGAGCTCATAGAAGTAATTAATTAACAAAACAGCTAACATTTCTGGAGAGCTTACTCTGTAACAGGTGATGTCCTATGTACCTTACATGAGCTACCTCATTTAATGCTCCAAGCCTATAAGGTAGGTATTGCGATTATGCATTTTTTTGCAAGTGAGAGAACTGAGGATTAGACAGATTTCTTCTTCAATGTGGCACGGCTGAGAACTGACATACAAGACACAGACCTGAGCCATTTGACTCTATATCTGGTCTCTTAGCACCACACTCTATTACTTCCAAGGGGAAAAAAGAGAGAAGGAGCATGCTGCATAGAAAAACTTTTACAAGAAGATTAAATCTCATTGATCTGATACAGTACCAGTTTGGGAGGTCACATCATTTTTAAAGAGGAAGGTATTTTTTCTTCCTCCAGTCCTCAAAGCCGATCTGTTAAAAGAAAACGTTTTCTCTCTTGTTGATTCATAAGACCTGGGTGCAAGTCAATATTTATTTGTCCTCTGCTCTTTTTCCTGATATGTGGAGATGAAAAGAACCAAGAGGTTGCTCTTAGAGATTTCCTCCATGTTTAATGAAAATGAGTTATGGCTTACTTCTCCTGGAGAGGAATCTTCGAGCTTTTCTGCAAATGGTTGTGTTTCCAAAGTGGAGTCTGACTGCTGCTTAAAAGCCAATAATGAGGCAAGGCTTGTGGAAAGGAAAGTTTGCTTTATTTTGGAGGTCAGCAACCAGTGGGGGAGGGTGGACTTCTGTCCAAAGGTCAACCCCCCCGACTGGCAATCAGTGGGCAGGAACTTTTACAGATGGAGGGAGGGGCCTATTTACAGAAACAGTACAGTCAGCTCTGACAGTCATCTTAAAATTGGTTATGCAATGGTCTGATCAGTGTCATCTTGATTGTTTAAACTACAGTTCATCTTTAGTTCCAGGATCAATTTTTTCCTGTTTCTTTGAGGCCAGCCTTCTGAATTATGGCAGCTTAATGTCATGGTTACAGTCCGGTTGGTTCTCATGTAGTTAACTTCTTCCATCTAGATAGGGGTTTATCCTCTATAAGACAGCACACAGGACATATATCAGAATATTATCTCTATCCCTTGAAGTGTAACTAAAGGGCCTTGGCCATGCTTAATGATTAAATTATTTATTAATTACTCTTGTTGGACTGTTTTCCTTTTTTTTTTTTTCGTTTTCTCACTTCTCTGAATAAGTTTAGTTCAGTTGCTCAGTCATGTCCTACTCCTTGCAACCCCATGAATTGCAGCATGTCAGGCCTCCCTGTCCATCACCAACTCCCAGAGTTCACCCACTTTTGTCCATCGAGTCAGTGATGCCATCCAGCCATCTCATCCTCTGTCGTTTCCTTCTCCTCCTGATCCCAGTCCCTCCCAGCATCAGAGTCTTTTCCAATGAGTCAACTCTTTGCACGAGGTGGCCAAAGTATTGAAGTTTCAGCTTCAGCATCAGTCCTTCCAAAGAACACCCAGGACTGATCTTTAGAATTGACTGGTTGGATCTCCTTGCAGTCCAAGGGACTCTCAAGAGTCTTCTCCAACAACACAGTTCAAAAGCATCAATTCTTCGGTGCTCAGCTTTCTTTACAGTCCAACTCTCACATCCATACATGACCACTGGAAAAACCATAGCCTTGACTTTACTCTTTGGCTAAAATTGTTTCACAGACAAAAGGCAGCCTGAGGACTTGAGGGGCAAGAATCTTAGCATTATGCTCCTTTTCAGTTGACTGTAATCTGTAATTTGATTATTAAGAAGGATGTTGGCCAGAGGAGGCCCCGTCATAATCTTGGTTTTAAGCTGTATTCTTCTATTATTTACCATTAATCATGAAGTTATTTTCCTTTCCATCTACTTCTTATGTCTCTTGCTCAGTTGCTTCTGAACACCAAGGGGAGACAGATTGTAATTAATTGATACCTTAAAAAAAAATGTGCTTTCCATTTCATGTCACTTTACCAGCTTAAATATTTGACACAAGGTAAACTTCTCATCTGCATTTCTAAGAATCTCTCCTCTCAGTCTCCTGGAGTTTCAGAAGGTTTCCAGAGGCAATGTGGCATTTTCATGTTGTAAGTTCTGAAGAGATGAGGTGGTGCTTACAGTAGAAACTTTTAGTAGAATAATTTGGATGGAATTGGGTGACTTAGAACTCATAAGGGTGGTAATGTTAGTGAAATGAACAGAAGATGCCATTGCATTAAATGTACAGAGTATATATTCTTTTAGCATAATTGTATTACTTTCCTAAGATGCATCTATATTTCAATAATGGCCATTTTTTAAGGATTTTAACCTATGTGGAACTCCATTATTTTGTTATTAAAGTTCTTGGTTACCAGTAACACATGGCATGCACATTGCATACAGCTAGAAATGGAGATGTGACTGATGGTGTCTGATAGTGATCATTGCAATGCTTCTGAATAGTCTGGCAATAAATATTTTAGCCATTGTTATTACCCTATAACAATCAATAGTTAATTGTTCAATAGCTTTAGAATATATGTAAGCAAATGCTTTGTCTTACACGTGTTTTTTTAAAAATGGAAACAGATGAATTACCATTGATCTATCACACTAGCTGGCAAAGTAACTTCAATCTTCTAAACCTCTCTGTAGGAATATGATTTTGTAGTTGAAGATCTGTCGTAGTGCCCAAACTAGTTTTTCTAATGTTTTGTCACTGGCTAGTTATGGTATCTTGATATAAATATAGCTTAATCTCTCTGCATTTGATTTTCTTCATGTATTAAATGGAGACAATGATACTTACTATAAATTGATGCTTTTAAAGTTTGCATATGTAGTATCCAAATTTACCCATCCTGATGTCAGATTTATTTTGAAAGCCTCTCTTCTGTTCTGAGATTTGTTATTTGGAAAAAATGGTCTCTGTTTTTAGTTATATGGCTTAGATCAGAATACTTAAAAACAGCTAGGCCCTCCCACTGATAGACAGGAACATGATTGTATTTGAGCCAATGAGACTTGAGGAGACAATGTCTGGGGCATCTGGGAAAAACATGTCTTTTCTTTTCCATAGAAGTTGTGAAAAGAGATGTTTGCTTGTCCTCCAGATAATGGAGTTAAAGATGTGTTGCCTAGGGGGCAGTCTAGGGAGGCCACAGTTGTGGTTTTCTAAGCTTAGAATCAGTGCTGAAAGAAAACAACACATGAAAAAGTATAGAAGAAAGAGAACCACAGTTACACTTGAGATCTTGATGACTATGAATTTGCAGATCAAAACCTGTCTAAACTCACATCTACTTCTGGGCTTTTGTTTGTATAGACCAGTTATTCTCTTTGTTTATTTAAAGACATCTAAATTTTAAGTTGTTGCTAATAAGCAAAGAGCCTAAACTGATAGGATTGCTTTAAGGATTAAAGGTAAATTTATAAAGACTATATAAATGGCCAGTTTACATATGGGAGCTATAGCTCTTAATGTGGTAGATTCCTTCTTTAATTTTAGTGCCAAGGGAAAGAACTAAGACAGAAGTTATATCCCCATTAACACATTAAGTGTTTATGAAATGTAGTTTGGGGAGCATGTCCTTTAAATAAGGGTTTGTTTGAGGTCACATAAAAATGAACTAGAAAGATTGACCTCATTTTAAGATTAAATTAGAAAGAACATTCTAGAAAATATGTTGAATGGAATATTTAGAATCAACAAAATTTTTGTGACTGAGAAGTAAGGGAAGTAAATCATAGTTTTACCTTATACTTTTAAATATAAGGATAAATATTAACCAATAGTATGGGGAGAGGGGAAATAGCCCTGATATTTATTAAAATTTGCAGTCTTATTGAATTTCCTATGCTTCATATCAAATAATACTTAATATACTTGCACTTTTAACACACAGAATGTGTTATAAACATTCTAGTATTATTGCCTAAACTGAAAATCAAAACTTTAACTCGTGTTACACACTCAGATGCCCACCAGTCAATCCCTGACTTTATTTTTTCAATAATTTACACAAAGTAGGAGTAAATGTAAAGGGATGGCTTTGTTTATTAAACTGAATTTCTAGCAGGTTTTAACTTTAAAAATGTATATGCATGAGGTTTGCATGATTTCATGGCCTCCCAATAATTAGTTGGTTTAATTAAGTCAGTGAGAGAGAAAAGATAAACTAATGGCTCTTCATCGCTTGGTCCAAATGATTGGTTAACCAGAGTAAAAATAATAATGGAATATGTCATGTGTTCTCTAGAAACGATCTATGAGTATTCGTTAGTTTTTTAGCTGTTAGTCAGAAATTCCATTTACTTTATTGAATCTTTTTCTATCACAATCATAGACCTATCTTACCACAGTAAATGAATACTATTTTGTCTATTATGTAGAAAGATAACTTTCAAAAATTAAGTTTTAATTCTACTGATACAAGCAGTAGAATTAAAAAGAACTTCAAGAATGCCTTGGTGAGTCCTATAATTGGATGGATTGCCCTAGGATTGATCTATTTTACAACTTCAAGATTACATAAAGGAACATACAATGGTACATATAAAACTGCTCTTAGGAATTTTCCAAGGTTTTGAAGCTACACACTAAAAATAATAGAGTTGAAACTTTTTCTCTTTAGATCTCACGTTTTAATCTATCATTTTTTTTCCTTCCCATGGATGAGTATTTGAAAAGTTGTATCAAACTTTAACATGAGTGCTAAATGTTCAGTTGTGTCTTTACAAAATCTATATGCTGATATCCTAACCACTAATACCTCAGAACATGACCTTAGTTGGAAGTCATTGTAGATGTAATTTGTTAAGACAGACTGTCATCAGGGTGGAGTAGGATGGGGTCCTAATCCAATATAATATGTCATTTATAATAAAGGGAAATTTGAACACAGAGTCAGGCACATAGAGAGAGAAGATGATGTTAAGGCATATCTACACGTCCCCAGGGAGGTGAAAGCCATCTACAAGTCAGGAGTGGAATAGAGCCTTCTTTCACAACACTCCAACTATTGTGACACCTTGATATTGGGCTTCTGGCTTCTAAAACCAAGAGACAATAAATTTCTGTTAAGATGCTTAGTTTGAAGTACTTTTATATGACAACACTAGCAAACTAATACAATCACCAAAGAGAGATCTTCAAAAAGGGAGGTAACTAGATATTGGTTTCTCATCCCTGGAAGAAATCTGGCATTAAGATGATTTCTACCATGTACTCTCTGAAAAGGGAATAAAAAGGAAATGGTACAAATAATAAAGTATCTTTGAAAAATATTAATTTCTTAAATATCCTGTGATTTCTTCCTGAAAGTGAAAGAGTGAGCTGCTCGGTTGTGTCTGACGCTTTGAAATTTCATGGACTATAGCCTGCTAGGCTCCTCTGTCCATGGGATTCTCCAGACAAGAATGGGTGGGTTACCATGCCCTCCTCCAGAGGATCTTCCCAATCCAGGGATCAAACCTGGGTCTGCTGCATTGCAGGCAGATTCTTTTCTGTCTGAGCTACCAGGGAAGCCCCAGTTTCTTTTTAGAGTTTCTTTTTCAAGATAATGTGTCAGTGTTTTGAGTTCTTTAGAGGAGCCAGATGAATATAATTACAATCTACTTAATCATAATTAATAGTTAAGATGAAAACAGTTAATACAGTTCTGAGTGATTCATATCCAGCTACTACATTTTTTTTCCCCCAATATATATATTTTTTTCTTTTTAAACCATTGCTCTACAGTTAAATAGCTCAGTTGGTAAAGGATCCGCCGGCAATGTGAGAGACCTGGGTTCAATCCCTGGGTTGGGAAGATCTCCTGGAGAAGGGAAACGCTACCCACTCCAGTATTCTGGCCTGGAGAATTCCATGGACTGTACAGTCTTATGTAGTTGCAAAGAGACACAACTGAGCGATTTTCACTTCACTGCTTCACTACTTTCTAGAGTCAAATGGGTTTTTTTTGCAACTAGATTGACTTTGAAGGAAACAGTTAACAGCATATAACTTAGAGAGGAAAACAAGTTGGGTAATAACTGTGCAGTCCGGTGAGATAGGGAAGAGCAGACGCAGGGTGACCTGAGGTGTAGCGTCTTAGATGCCTGGACCGGGAAACTTGAGGAGAGGCCTGGAGGCAAGGCTCTCTGGTGAGGCAAAGGCTTTCTGACCAGGCTAGAGTAAACAGATGAGTGTCATGGGGACTCATTGCCCAGATCAACGGACAGGGTTGGAGCATTGCTTCGGGGCCTGCTTCTAGGGCTTGGCAGCTAGTGATGATTTGGAGCTTACATTTCTCTGCATGTTTTCAGTCTTTTATAGCTGAGTAGGAAGGCAGCACAAACAAGTTTCTTAAACATGAACGCATCCTCTGAGTGAGCGAGGGGCAAAGGTTAACATTGATGGTCTTCAGAGTATTCCTATTTTCAGTTTTCTGTAACCTTGGCTTGCTTTTAACAGTCTGCAAAGCTTGTCTCAGATACTGAGCTTTTTCTCTGACACATGCCCCCAGTTGCTGTGAGTAAACATTTGAGAAATAGGTTCTTTGCTTATATACTATAACTTTAATACTAAATAAATGGTTTTCTGAACCTCTGTAGAATATGCATAGTGAAAATAATATTATTCTCATTCATTGACAAGGTTGCCAAAACCCAAAAAAATACAGTTATTTGGCAGTGGTGACATTTTGGGCTGATTTTTGAAATTGGTGTTGGATGCTGCTCAGCCCTCAGTTGTCAGTAATGGCTGGCAAGATCGGGAAGAAGGTTGACATAGTTTGCCTTCAGTGTAACATCATTTCCTCCTTCTTGAATTACTGCTCCATTTTCCTTCTTGATAATCTTGTCTTGTTTTCAGCTGGTGACATGCCAATCGCTCCTAAGCTTTCAGTATTTGATGCTTACTGATGAGGACTTAAGATGGCACACCACTCAGGGACACTGTACCTGGAAAGACAACTTGTTACTGGTAGTATGAAAGACTCACTGTTGGAATGGCCAGCCATGGGATTGCTGCTCTGTAGATGACTCTGCTCAGAAATCCCTTGAATTACACCTGTGATTTGAATATCTCTTGCTTAAATAGTCATCACTAAATATTCTTTAACACAGATATTCCTATCCTATGTTTAAGGGTGCAGTTATTGCCCACCAGGGCCCTAAATTTGGCATAACAAGCATGTCTAGGTTGAGAATTTGATCATCTTTGGAGCTCTGTTACTGCTCTAAGTCATGAGCCTGTTCCTCAGTTTTCTTTGCCATCCAACTGCAAGAAATATGATTTATATGCTGCAGGGCAGCCCACTGGCCCCCATATTTAGCCTTTAATTGATAGTTAATCATTTTCAGCCCTACATTGTCTCTCTCTAAAACATCAGTTGTATCCAATAACAATCATTCTTTTCCAGTATTGTTATTATTACTATGTCTTCCATATTCTTCGAATTTTGTAGATTTGTAGATTTCTAGTATAGTTCCTCCTATAAGCGTAACTTCTAGTTCATCAGCTATGTAACTTTTATATTTAATTACATAGCCACCTAGTGTCTGCAGCTAACTTTACCTACAAACTCTGATAGAGTACACGTTTCCAGCTGTAGTGTGACTTGCAAAGATCTTCACACTAGTTTAACCCTCTCGAGTGTTGGATAAACCTACTGATTGTTTCTAGTGAACAGAATTATGACAGGATGATGGGATGTCCCATCCATGATTTGGTTACCGAGAACTACGACTTTTCACTTCACTCCTATCTTTTTTCTTGTTTGGTCTGATCCCACTGTGTGTCATGAGTTATTCTATGCAGCAGTTCCCATGGCACAGAACTGATAAAAGATTCCAGCCAACAATTTATGAGGAAATGAGACCTTACTTCAGTAGTCCATGAGGAACGACTCCTGCCAGCAACCATGTGTTTGAACTAGAAAGCAAATCCTTTCCAGTGAAGCTTTGAGATGACTGTAGACTTGTAAGAGGCTCAGAAACTGAAGATCTGGCTAACCTTTGTCCAACCTCTTGACACATCTTATCTTGGTAAAGTAATAAATGTTGTTTAAGGCACTAAATTTGGGGGTAATTAGTTGCACTTGTTGCTGTTCATTCACTAAGTCATGTCTGACTCTGCAACCCCATGGACTGCAGCACACCAGGCTTCCCTGTTCATCACCAACTCCCGGAGCCGGCTCAAATTCATGTCCATCAAGTTGGTGATCCATCCAACCATCTCATTCTCTGTCATCCCCTTCTCCTACTGCCTTCAATTGTTCACAGAATCAGGGTCTTTTCCAATGAATTGACTCTTCACATCAGGTGGCCAAAGTATTGGAGCTTCATCTTCAGCAATAATCTTTCCAACAAATATTCAGGGTTTATTTCCTTTAGGACTGGCTGGCTTGATGTCCTTGCTGTCCAAGGGACTCTCAAGAGAATCAGTTGCACAGCAACATATAACAAATCAGTTCAGTTCAGTCGCTCAGTCATGTCTGACTCTTTGCCACCCCATGAATCGCAGCACGCCAGGCCTCCCTGACCATCACCAACTCCCAGAGTTCACTCAGACTCTCGTCCATCGAGTCAGTGATGCCATCCAGCCATCTCATCCTCCGTCGTCCCCTTCTCCTCTTGCCCCCAATCCCTCCCAGCATCAGAGTCTTTTCCAGTGAGTCAACTCTTCGCATGAGGTGGCCAAAGTACTGGAGTTTCAGCTTTAGCATCATTCCTTCCAAAGAAATCCCAGGGCTGATCTCCTTCACAATGGACTGGTTGGATCTCCTTGCAGTCCAAGGGACTCTCAAGAGTCTTCTCCAACACCACAGTTCAAAAGCATCAATTCTTCGGCGCTCAGCCTTCTTCACAGTCCAACTCTCACATTCATTCATGACTACTGGAACATCAGCCTTTTTATGAGGAATTGTTGTAGGCAGCCTACAAGATGGTCCCAGATGATTCCTGCGTTCTATTATTCATACTCTGTGGAGCTCTATACCAGGATTGCTCTCCAAGACCATAGTATACAGCAGACATGTTAAGTATGTTACTTTTGAGATGAGACTCATAAAAAAATGTGGCTTTGGTCTTGAGCTCTCAGTGTCTCCCTTGGATATTTGTTTTGTGGGAAGCCAGATGCCATGTATTGAGGCATCCCCTTGGAAAGGCCTATGTGGTAAGAGGCTGAAATTTCCACCCAGTGGCCAATGAGGGACTGAGGTTTGCTGACAGCCACTTGAGAAAGCTTGGAAGCAGACCCTTCAGCCTCAGTGGAGCCTGAGATGAATGAAATCCTGCCTGACAGCTTGATTGCCACCTTCTGGGAGACCCTAATGTAGAACCATGTTGCTGAGGTGATTCTGGATGCCTGACACTGAGAATTTGGTTGAAATGATAAATGTTACAAACTGACAAATTTCTAGTAGCTGTTACACAACAATTGATAACTAATACAGGCATCCATCACAATAATACAATTTTAGTGTCTGCTATATTTTGGTCATTCCTAAATCAAGCCATTTAGTGGAAGTGAGAATGCAGGAAGTTTATTTAAGAGAGCTATCAGGATATCAGAGACATCACTTTGCTGACCAAAGTTCATATATTCAAAGCTATGGTTTTTCCAGTAGTCATGTATGGATGTGAGAGTTGGACCATAAAGAAGGCTAAGTGCTGAAGAATTGATGCTTTTGAACTGTAGTGGTAGAGAAGACTCTTGAGAATCCCTCAGACAGCAAAAATATCAAACCATTCAATTCTGAAGGAAATCAGCCCTGAATATTCATTGGAAGGACTGATGCTGAAGCTGTAGCTCCAGTACTTTGGCCACCTGATGCAAAGAGCCAACTCACTGGAAAAGACCATAATGCTGGGAAAGATTGAAGGCAGGAGGAGAAGAGGGTGACAGAGGATGAGATGGTTGGATGGCATGATCAACTCAAAGGACATGAGTTTGAGCAAACCCTGGGAGACAGTGAAGGACAGGGAAGCCTGGCGTGCAACAGTCTCTGGGGTCACAGAGTTGGACACAACCTAGCAACTGAATAACAACAATCAGAATATCTACTTGTGGAGGGAAGGAGGGAAAAAAAAAGGGGGTGACAAAGAAAGAGTTTTGCCTGAGGTACAATCATAAGAAAACTTCACAGGAACCAGTAGAGGATGCTGGAACTAGGATGACCATCAAAGTTATCAACAATTTGAGCCAAGGTCTAGTTTATGTACCTGCAAGTGCTAGTAATTGGAGGTAGGCAACACTAGGATGAATCTTAAGTAAAGGAGATCTCTTCAGCTGAGCAAGTTCCCAGAGGCCTGACTGCTTACATTTTTGAACCACTGACCCTCCTGAGGACAGCACACTACAGTAAACACAAAGTTAAATACAAGCATAATTGATCTCAAAGGAAAAGCACATAATAGTCTTATAAAGCAAAAAAAAGTAATAGGATTCAGTGCAACTTTTCTGAACAAGAAGATTTGAAGCTACATTTTTTCAACGACATTAAAAAAAGAAAAAAAAAAAAACAAAACAGGAAAATTGATCCAGCATAGTAAAAACTAAGACATAGGCTAGCAAGAAAGGAAAATAACGGGGCTTTTCTTAATCATCTCTAGGTAAATAAATTTGAAAACTCTTTAACAAGGATCAGTTCAGTTCAGCCGCTCAGTCGTGTCCGACTCTTTGCGACCCCATGAATTGCAGCACTCTAGGCCTCCCTGTCCAACACCAACTCCCAGAGTTCACTCAGACTCACGTCCATCGAGTCAGTGATGCCATCCAGCCATCTCATCCTCGGTTGTCCCCTTTTCCTCCTGCCCCCAATCCCTCCCAGCATCAGAGTCTTTTCCAATGAGTCAACTCTTCACATAAGGTGGCCAAAGTACTGGAGTTTCAGCTTTAGAATCAGTCCTTCCGAAGAAATCCCAGGGCTGATCTCCTTCAGAATGGACTGGTTGGTTCTCCTTGCAGTCCAAGGGACTCTCAAGAGTCTTCTCCAGCACCACAGTTCAAAAGCATCAATTTTTCCCCATCTATTTGTCATGAAGTGATGGGACCAGATGCCATGATCTTAGTTTTTTGAATGTTGAGTTTTAAGCCAACTTTTACACTCTCCTCTTTCACCTTCATCAAGAGGCTCTTTAGTTCCTCTTTGCTTTCTGCCAAAAGGGTGGTGTCATCTACATATCTGAGGTTATTGATATTTCTCCTGGCAGTCTTATTTCCAGCTTGTGCTTCATCCAGCCCTGCATTTCACCTGATGTACTCTGCACATAAGTTAAATAAGCAGAGTGACAATATACAGTCTTGATGTAATCCTTTCCCAATTTGGAACCAGTCTGTTGTTCTATGTTGCTTCTAACTGTTGCTTTTGACCTGCATACAGATTTCTCAGGAGGGAGGTAAGGTGGTCTGGTATTCCCATCTCTTTAAGAATTTTCCACAGTTTGTTGTGATCCACACAGTCAAAGGCTTCAGCGTAGTCAATGAAGCAGAAATAGATGATTTTTTGGAATTCCCTTGCTTTTTCTGTGATCAAGTGGATGTTGGAAATTTGATCTTAGTTCCTCTACCTTTTCTAAATCCAACTTGCAGATCTGAAATTTCTTGATTCATGTACTCTTAAAGTCTAGGTTGGAGGATTTTGAGCATGACCTTACTAGTGTGTGAAATGATGGCAATTGTGTGGTAGTTTGAGCATTCTTTGGCATTGCCTTTCTTTGGGATTGGAATGAAAACTGAACTTTTTCAGTCATNCCACACAGTCAAAGGCTTTGGCATAGTCGATAAAGCAGAAGTAGATGTTTTTCTGGAACTCTCTTGCTTTTTCCATGATCCAGCGGATGTTGGCAATTTGATCTCTGGTTCCTCTGCCTTTTCTAAAGCCAGCTTGAACATCAGGGAGTTCACGGTTCACGTATTGCTGAAGCCTGGCTTGGAGGATTTTGAGCATTACTTTACTAGCATGTGAGATGAGTGCAATTGTGCGGTAATTGGAGCATTCTTTTGCATTGCCTTTCTTTGGAATTGGAATGAAAACTGACCTTTTCCAGTCCTGTGGCCACTGCTGAGTTTTCCAAATTTGCTGGCAGATTGAGTGCAGCACTTTCACAGCATCATCTTTCAGGATTTGAAACAGCTCAACTGGAATTCCATCACCTCCACTAGCTTTGTTCGTAGTGATGCTTTCTAAGGCCCACTTGACTTCACATTCCAAGATGTCTGGCTCTAGATGAGTGACCACACCATCGTGATTATCTGGGTCATGAAGATCTGTTTTGTACAGTTCTTCTGTGTATTCTTGCCACCTCTTTAATATCTTCTGCTTCTGTTAGATCCATACCATTTCTGTCCTTTATCGAGCCCATCCTTGCATGAAATGTTCCCTTGGTATCTCTAATTTTCTTGAAGAGATCGCTAGTCTTTCCCATTCTGTTGTTTTCCTCTATTTCTTTGCATTGATGGCTGAAGAAGGCTTTCTTATCTCTTCTTGCTGTTCTCTGGAACTCTGCATTCAAATGCTATATCTTTCCTTTTCTCCTTTGTTTTATGCCTCTCTTCTTTACACAGCTATTTGTAAGGCCTCCACAGACAGCCATTTTGCTTTTTTCATTTCTTTTCCATGGGGATGGTCTTGATCCCTGTCTCCTGTACAATGTCACAAACCTCCATCCATAGTTCATCAGGCACTCTATCAGATCTAGTCCCTTAAATCTTTTTCTCACTTCCACTGTATAATTATAAGGGATTTGATTTATTTATACCTGAATTGTCTTCCCTACTTTCTTCAATTTAAGTCTGAATTGGGCAAAATGGAGTTCATGATGTGAGCCACAGTCAGTTCCTGGTCTTGTTTTGGTTGATTGTATAGAGCTTCTCCATCTTTGGCTGCAAGAATATAATCAGTCTGATTTCGGTGTTGACCATCTGGTGATGTCCATGTTAGAGTCTTCTCTTGTGTTGTTGGAATAGGGTGTTTTCTATGACTAGTGCATTCTCTTGGCAAAACTCTATTAGCTTTTGCCCTGCTTCATTCCATATTCCAAGGCCAAATTTGCCTGTTACTCCAGGTGTTTCTTGACTTCCTACTTTTGCATTCCTGTCCCCTATAATGAAAGTTAGTTCTAAAAGGTCTTGTAGGTCTTCATAGAACCGTTCAACTTCAGCTTCTTCAGCGTTAATGGTTGAGGCATAGACTTGGATTACTGTGATACTGAATGATTTGCCTTGGAAATGAACAGAGATCATTCTGTCACTTCTGAGATTGCATCCAAGTACTGCATTTCGGACTCTTGTTGACCATGATGGCTACTCCATTTCTTCCAAAAGATTCCTGCCCACAGTAGTAGATAGAACGGTCATCTGAGTTAAATTCACCCATTCCAGTCCATTTTAGTTCACTGATTCCTAGAATGTCGATGTCCACTCTTGCTGTCTCCTATTTGGCCACTTCCAATTTGCCTTGATTCATGGAACAAACATTCCAGGTTCCTATGCAATATTGCTGTTTACAGCATCGGACCTTGCTTCTATCACCAGTCACATCCACAGCTGGGTATTGTTCTTGCTTTGGCTTCATCCCTTCATTCTTTTTGGAGTTATTTCTCCACTGATCTCCAGTAGCATATTAGACACCTACTGACCTGGGGAGTTCCTCTTTCAGTGTCCTATCATTTTGCCTTTTCATACTGTTCATGGGGTTTTCAAGGCAAGAAAACTGAAGTGGTTTGCCATTCCCTTCTCCAGTGGACCACATTCTGTCAGACCTCTCCACCATGACCCGCCCATCTTGGGTGGCTCCACGGCCATGGCTTAGTTTCATTGAGTTAGACAAGGCTGTGGTCCTAGTGTGATTAGATTGACTAGTTTTCTGTGAGTATGGTTTCAGTGTGTCTGCCCTCTGATGCCCTCTTGCAACACCTACCATCTTACTTGGGTTTCTCTTACCTTGAATGTGGGGTAACTCTTCACGGCTGCTCCAGCAAAGCACACCTGCTGCTCCTTACCTTGGACGAGGGGTATCTCCTCACTGCAGTCCCTCTGGACCTTGAACATGGAGTAGCTCCTCTCGGCCCTCCTGACATTTTACTTATGAATATTAAAATGAAGATGTTAGATAAAATATCAGTATGCAGAAGGAGATTAAAAGAATGATATAGTTTTAAACAAATGGATATTATTTTGGAAATGCAAGATGCTACCTCAAGGAAGTAAGGTATGAATATAAAAGTGAATTTCCTTATTCCTGTTTCAAAGTTCATAAAGGGAATTTTCTTGATACAGTTAAAACATCAAGGGTATCTGTATATTTCAATATGAGATTCCTTGCTGTCTTGATGTTTGGTTTTGCATTTGGTAGGAAGATAATCTTAAAATCTAAAATGCTCCAAGTATCTTTTGCTTTGCTTGTATGCCTCCTGTCTCTTATACACATCTGGTAATGCAAAATTTAAAAATATTTTAGTATAGTTTATTATTTAATATATTTAAAGAGAAAAGTCATGTTTAACTATCAGATAAAGTATTAAGAAAATCATGTTTTCAATACAGTAGATCAGCAACTCTCATTTTGAAATTGGAATACAAATGATTTTTTAATTTCATTAAATCAAAAGTTAGTTTAGTCATCTCTAAACACTTTGTACTATATCACACAATTTTTCCATATATAGTACTTAATATTTACAACACAACACAAATGCTAATTACTTTTTCTGTATCTTCAGCAGTTAAAGGTATTATCCATATTCTTGCAAGTGGTGGAGCAAAAAAATAATAAGAAATGCAGAAATTATATAAAAAATTGGGAGCTCCCTTTTTTTTTTTTTTTAAATAAGGCATTTGACTTGGCTTCCCTGGTGGCTCAGAGTGTAAATAATGTGCCTGCAATGAGGGAGATCTGGGTTCGATCCCTGGGTTGGGAAGATCTCCTGGAGAAGGAATTTGCAACCCAGTCCAATATCCTTGCCTGAATAATTCCATGGACAGAGGAGTCTGGCGGGCTACAGTCCATGGGATTGCAAAGAGTCGGACACAACTGAGCTACTGATGCTTTCACTTTCTATGACCAATATATTTGTAGGGAAAGGTAATTTGAAAAGTTCTGTAACAGTTCTGGGTCATTCTTTTCTCTAGTAGGTTTTGGGCATGTCTCTAGTCATAGAGTGAGGATGAACCAGTGGGGTGTTGGTATGAGGTGTGACAGGATACTCCTGGGGTATTTTTTTCTGCAAAAGCTGCTCCATTTAACTGAGTCTCACTTGAAAGTTGGCTCTGACAGCCAGATAGTCATACACAGAATAACGACTTGGTAATAATAATGACCATATTATGTTATGGTGTTATGTTGTTATAAGAGTCCCTAAGAGTATTTCATGTGTATTGACCCTTCAAATAAGCATAGATGCTATCATCTTTTTTATTCCTCATTTCACGTCTCTCCCAATGATGCACATGGATAAACTGATTTCCTATTGGTGATAAGAAGTAATGGCAAAGGTAGAAGAAAACATGTCATTTCTTAAAGCTTTATACAGTAATATGACCTATTATATTTCATTCAGTAGCATCTGATTTCTTTGGATGTGTGAATATTTATAAAGATAAGGCATTTTGCTATCTGTAACACTTTTTCACCTTCATAATAGTAAATTAACTATAATTTTCCTAAATTTAGCTTGAGAATTATTTGTAACAGAGTAAAAATGTTAAATATAGTGTGCCTCCTTTTATTAAAATAGCAATAAAATAATACAGTATCAAAGGAGGGAAAAACCTGAAATTGTGGTTGTTTATAGCTTAGCATTCCACTAGAGTTTTGTTAAACAGATACAATTAAATGGATAAAATAAAAACTAAACTTAAAAAAATACAGGCTTTTTTTGTTGTTGTTTAAATAATGACTGGAAGTCATAAATTATAACCATGACTGAATTAAATGATTCTAGTTCTATTTGTGTCTTTTCTCCTTTGTTACTGCTTTAGAGTTTCAATAAAGTATAGGTGTGTTATGAGATTTGATCTAAGAATAACATGGTTAAGTCTATTGCCTAGGAGTCAAAAGTAGATTTCTGCTTTGTATTTCTAAGGATCCATGAGTGGGAAGCATTGCATGAAATTGCAAAAATAGCTGTAGCTTCTTAGAAATAAGTAATTTAGGACAAACTGAATAGTTAATCTCATTCAACTTTGTGAAACCTGGCTTGTATCAAAGAATGCTTCCCAGTAGTTTTGATGACTTTTTGTGCAGTTACTATAATCTAGGGTGGCATGCCATATAAGGAGACACATGACCGCAGTGCTTCCTTTCAATCAGGTTACAGAATTCATCCTTAAGTAAAACTTTAAAAGTCACTCAGAACTTCCATAATTATTTTTATAGGCCAATATTTATACTGGTATCATGTATGTGATTTAAGTTTAAGGAGGATTAGTAGTTCTTTGTGTTTTTTATTCATTTTATATTTTATTTATATAAATACTCCTTCATTCCCAGCACTCACAGTTACATCTGTATCAGTACCAGACTAATTTTTAAGCAAATATTCTAGTTATTTTCTTACTATGGACAAGTACTAACAATCTTTTTTTGGGGAAAGAGGAACCCATAATTGTGTAAAGAGGAATTTGCTTTCTTTAAATTTATAGACTTGATATACATTTACTTTATTTTTCAGAATGTTGCGTCTACCCACATTATTCTACAAGGACATCTTATAATAGGAGACTATTAACCCGAATACCTAAAAGCATACACATTAAATGTCCATGTGAAATACTCTGGAAGAATTGTATAGAGAAATTATATATATAAATACATTCTGACATCTTAAAAAGATTTTCAAAACTAAAAAGAGATCCTGTAAAATATGTGATTATTTACTTCCAAAAAAACCATAACATTTTGCAATCTTAAAATTTAATAAAAAAAAGCCACAGATTTAAAAATCTGCCATTTTAAAAATGAAAAACATGTTGCCTAGACAAATTCAGTGACTGTCTCAATCTTATAGAAAGTTAGATTCCATTTGGGAGACTGAGTTCTATTGGATGATACAGCTGGCTTCCAGTAGTCATTCATTGGTGTGAGTTGATATATGTAAGGATTTGATAATTTGTTTTAAGTGGGAAAGGATTAGGGAAACCAATTTTGTGGAGGAAGGAGATCATATATATGCAGATGCTCAAAATGAGGAAAGGATTCATTAAAATAGAGACTAGTATGACATTTGTCCCTGCCTCTAAAGAGATGGCGCTAGTGGTAAGAACCTGCCTGCCAATGCAGGAGATGTAAGAGATGCATATTTGATCCCTGGGTTGGGAATATCCCTTGGAGGAGAACACGGCAGCCCACTCCAGTATCCTTGCCTGGAGGATCCCGTGGACAGTGGAGCCTGATGGGCTATGGTTCATAGGGTTGCAAAGAGTCAGACAAATAGTGAAGAATGAAGCAGACTCAAATGAAGCAACACAGCACACTGAAAGATATTAGCACTGAACTCCTGTGGGTTTCTACATAGTGAAGAGGGTTGTTTTAACTGGAAAATACAAATACATGTATGTACATGAGAAAACCTTTCTGAAATCCCAGAAATAACTGAGGATACAGTGCGAGATGGAGGTTGAGTTTAGATAGTCTATAGAACCATGCTAACAAACTAATGAGGTTTCAATGGTGGTATTGTTTGTACCCCAAAATGGGTGAAGCTAGAGACATTCATGTTACTTTTTACGAAATGAATCTTCAAATTGCTGAAACTAAGGAAAATTTGTGTTGACCTAAAAAATAAGTAACATAGTTTCCTTTTCTTTTTTCTTGGAGTTTTGTGACTAGAGTTTAGCACCAATCATACGGATGATCACTATATGTTGTGAAATTTTTGGTTTGTTGTGCTTCACCTAAACTTTACTGTTTGTTTCTCACTCTTTAGACTTCAATTTCTAAAACATTTCTTCAATATTTGAAGGCAATACACAAATATATTTACATTAGAAAAAAAAAAACAACGAAATCCATGGTGACAAATGAGGGGTAATGTAGATCAGCAGCACATTGCTTCTGTCTATGACCATATAAAGATGGGGAAGTCAGTAGGCACGAAGTAAGTTCTGTTTTCTTTAAATGACGCCTAAAGCAAGCTAAGCTGTGGCTAGCTAATGCACTCAGGTCACTTTTTCTTAAGGTGCTGTCTTAGAGAACATTAGTTACCATCCTCAACCATTGCTTAGTTGGAATATAAAACTGTGTGTGTGTTAATCATCCAGTCGTGTCTGACTCTTTGTGACTCCATGGACTGTAGTCTGCCAGGCTCCTCTGTCCACGGAATTCTCCAGGCAAGAATACTGGAGTGGGTAGCCATTCCCTTCTCCAAGAAATCTTCCCAGCCCAGGGATTGAACCTGGGTCTCCTGCATTGCAGGCGGATTCTTTACCATTTGAGCCACAGAGTATGGAAAGTGAAACTATTACAAATGCAACTAGTTAGGATTTAACTACCAGTTCTGGAACCTGAATTATGTATAAATCATACACTGCATCATAAGACTGTAAGACTTCCATGCTTAATCCTATATGTGGTTCCTGTGAGCATTATGGCTCTTACTGAGTGGCTAATCTTTCTAAATCATGATAATCCATTCATCCTCATGAAAGCAAATTTTAGCATGTAAGCTCTTTCCTGGGAAGGAAAAAAAAATCTTTTACTCTATGAAAAGGACACCAGCATGGTTTCTTATATTTCTGTTTCACTTGATTCATTGACTGGAGTGGAATATGCAATTGGATTTGTTTCTGGAATTTTACTCACATAAAGGAGTCTGGCTCTTTATTGATTAGGAGTTACAATTTGATGACTAAAAAAAACCAACCAAAGAACAACAGCAAACATCTTGGAAATCAGTTCTTGTGGTCTTAGTTCATTTCTTCAAAGGACACTGCTTCTACCCATTGTAAAATCTGGTTAAATTACCTAGCAATACAGCTTTTACCTCTTTCTTTGTGGAGTGGGAGGATGGTAAAGTCTATCAATGGCTTCTTCCTTGGATCTGGTCATAGACAGACAAGAATGGATTCTTGAGTGAATTTCCAACTTAGTGTGCTTTGCAACAAGACGGTGAGATATATGTGAAAGAAGATGGAGATAGAATGCAAAATTGGTTCTCTCTCATGTAAGGCAGGAAAAGATGAGGGGAAATGACAGATAAGGATGTGATTCTGTGTCGGGGGGGTGATTCTGTGTTGAGAGGGCATAGGAAAGCTCTGGTATGCTCACCATTGGCTTTGGCTTCATTTTGCATTTCTCGCTCTCTTTCCCCCTACTCTCCTTCCTTTCCACAATTATTTGAGTGTCTACTTTGATTAGGAGATTAATATGCAAAAAACATTTTAATAAAAGCCCTTGCTTTAATTGAGAAAAACTCCATGCTTGGCATAGTGTATCTTTATATTTATAGATGCTCAAAATTATTTTTTTTATTTTTTAAATTCCTTGTCCTTACTCCCAGATATCATTATTTTATTTCCTGATATATGTAATCCCCAATATAGGGTTTACTTCTCTTCTGAAAGCTTTCAGTCTGCTCCCATGTTATTCATTTACTTTCAGTTACCTGGTCGAAAATTTTTCCTGATTATTCATTTCATAGAAAAGAGACTAACTCTCTAGCTCTCATATATATTCTTTAAAGTTCATCATTGTGAGCAGTTCTTACATTTAGTATGGGTGCCAATACAGGAAAAGCTAGTTGGATTCATTCAGCCAAAGATATATCTAATGTAACAAAGCATTTTAAACATTAAAGATAAAACTCACACATGCTATATTTAGAATAAGGGAAATTCTTTTATATGATTATATCCAAGCAGTCATTCTTCTAAAGTATATAGCTATGACATCTATAATGTATAGGAGAAGAAAGAAATAGTGATTCCTATATTGGAAAGAGTATTTAGGAAGAAGTCAAAGATGAGATCTAAAGAGGAAAAGTGGAGTATTTATATTTANATAAGGGAAATTCTTTTATATGATTATATCCAAGCAGTCATTCTTCTAAAGTATATAGCTATGACATCTATAATGTATAGGAGAAGAAAGAAATAGTGATTCCTATATTGGAAAGAGTATTTAGGAAGAAGTCAAAGATGAGATCTAAAGAAGAAAAGTGGAGTATTTATATTTACTCATTTCTTTTCCTTCCAGTAATGCAACACAGAGTTCCCACTGAGCTTTGGAAGTAGTTTGGAGTGTTAAAGGGAGCTTAAATCATTCATATTGCACCCTCTGGAGAGGTCATTTCTCTTGTGTGACTGCACAATAAATGAAGGTGCATATTCTGGACATCTGGGGCCAGCTCGATTTTTTTTTTTTCCTTCTTTGCTTGCCTAAGAAGTCTCTAGACAGTATTAGCTATTGTGGATAAAAATGGAATTCTTCACTTCTGTAATATAGAGACATTTTCTCTTATGATTTTGACCTCTCAGATCTCTCCTTTATTGTTCCAAACCATAGCCATAGATTTAGTCCTAAGGAGGTCTCCCTTGCCTGGCATTTGTATCTATGGGATGGATGATGGTATGCTGTGACCTTTTTATGCCAACAGGCCACACCATCTTTTCTGTACTGTTGCAGATTTTTCTCTTAAGAAGTATTGCTGCTCTGAAGACTCCTGGAGATCCTGACAACCTTTTCCATCAACTGGATCAAGCAAGAAGCATTGCTACCTCAAGGAAGTAAGGTATGAATATAAAAGTGAATTTCCTTATTCCTGTTTCAAAGTTCATAAAGGGAATTTTCTTGATACAGTTAAAACATCAAGGGTATCTGTATATTTCAATATGAGATTCCTTGCTGTCTTGATGTTTGGTTTTGCATTTGGTAGGAAGATAATCTTAAAATCTAAAATGCTCCAAGTATCTTTTGCTTTGCTTGTATGCCTCTTTGAAGTATTATTTTCTTCATTGTCCCTGAACAAATCATAGAAATAGAGCCTCAGATAATCATTCATTGCAGGGTGTGAATGATAATTTTTTTCATATAAAATCTAGATGATCAGATAATATTTTATATAGAGTCTCAGATAATCATTCAATGCAGGGTGCTAATCATAATATTTTCATATAAAATCTAGATGATGATCAGATAATATTTTATGTGAAAATTGTTATTCTTGTAACTTTCTATTAACCCTGTAAGATGTACTCAAGTTTTAGTTTTCTCTTCTGAGGATATTTCCTCAAGAGAAGGTTCAACACAGGCTGTTAGGCTTGGTTAGTAATTGCTAGTTTTTATGCTGAAACTTGTTCCTCTTTTTCCTTAAAATTGGAGAAGCCTTTATTTACAAGTTTACTCTGCTTAAAAAAAAAAAATAACTAAATCTGTGGGATAAATGCCACAGGAGAGGATAAGTAAGATTATTTTCTAAATCCCCTGAGGGCTCAAAAGACTAGAATTACTATGAATGTTTCTTTCCCTATTGGCAGAGGATGGGGGAGATAGCAAGAACAATGATGACATCACTGATAACACAAACAAAATGATGTCAACATATAGGCCTAGAAGACACATCTGAGAAAACCATATGCAAGTTTCTTGAGGTTTCAATTTTTTAAAATTTATTTTTAATTGGAGTATATTTGTTTTACAATATTCTGTTGGCTTCTGTGGGTTTCAATTACATATGAACAGTCTACATCAAGTGAAAAAACTCACTTGTTTCTAGAAAACCTATAAAATTGTCTTGGAAAAGGGGGATAAATCTTTTGAGAGAAGAGAAAGTATAGTGTGTACCTAAAAATACAAAGAAAGAGGATGAAAAAAGGAAGGAAGAAAACAGACAAGATACTTTCAATACTTGGTAAAAGATCTTTTGGCTTCCTTCACCATGATAGCAGTCTTTGCTTCTCCTTCACAACATTTGATACTTATAATTATCCAGGCATTTATAATTAATTGAAGTAATTTGTCCTTGGGTTTCACCACCAAAGGACAAACTTTTTGAGATTATGATTTATATTTGCTCATATACTATACCTTTTCTTTGGTACAGTATGAAATGTACAGTTGGATGATATCCAGTAAATATTTCCTAACTAAATCTGTCTAAGAGGATTGTTTGGGAGATCAAAAGCAATCTATATAAGGAAGGTTTTTAAACATTAAATAAATGATAGCTTGATAACTTTATTATGTACAGGGGTAGGGACAGAAGACTAAGGAACTAGTGTTGATGTTTCAAGGAAATACAGTAGAAATTTATGTAAAATCCTAATGTAAACCTGAAAGGATATATTTCAAAGTTTAGAAGTATATTATAATTTCAGTTCAGTTCAGTTAGCTGCATAGTCATGTGCAACTCTTTGCAATCCCACGGTCTGCAGCACACCAGGGTTCCCTGTCCATCACAGAGTTCTATTGGATGATACAGCTGGCTTCCAGTAGTCATTCATTGGTGTGAGTTGATATATGTAAGGATTTGATAATTTGTTTTAAGTGGGAAAGGATTAGGGAAACCAATTTTGTGGAGGAAGGAGATCATATATATGCAGATGCTCAAAATGAGGAAAGGATTCATTAAAATAGAGACTAGTATGACATTTGTCCCTGCCTCTAAAGAGATGGCGCTAGTGGTAAGAACCTGCCTGCCAATGCAGGAGATGTAAGAGATGCATATTTGATCCCTGGGTTGGGAATATCCCTTGGAGGAGAACACGGCAGCCCACTCCAGTATCCTTGCCTGGAGGATCCCGTGGACAGTGGAGCCTGATGGGCTATGGTTCATAGGGTTGCAAAGAGTCAGACAAATAGTGAAGAATGAAGCAGACTCAAATGAAGCAACACAGCACACTGAAAGATATTAGCACTGAACTCCTGTGGGTTTCTACATAGTGAAGAGGGTTGTTTTAACTGGAAAATACAAATACATGTATGTACATGAGAAAACCTTTCTGAAATCCCAGAAATAACTGAGGATACAGTGCGAGATGGAGGTTGAGTTTAGATAGTCTATAGAACCATGCTAACAAACTAATGAGGTTTCAATGGTGGTATTGTTTGTACCCCAAAATGGGTGAAGCTAGAGACATTCATGTTACTTTTTACGAAATGAATCTTCAAATTGCTGAAACTAAGGAAAATTTGTGTTGACCTAAAAAATAAGTAACATAGTTTCCTTTTCTTTTTTCTTGGAGTTTTGTGACTAGAGTTTAGCACCAATCATACGGATGATCACTATATGTTGTGAAATTTTTGGTTTGTTGTGCTTCACCTAAACTTTACTGTTTGTTTCTCACTCTTTAGACTTCAATTTCTAAAACATTTCTTCAATATTTGAAGGCAATACACAAATATATTTACATTAGAAAAAAAAAAACAACGAAATCCATGGTGACAAATGAGGGGTAATGTAGATCAGCAGCACATTGCTTCTGTCTATGACCATATAAAGATGGGGAAGTCAGTAGGCACAAAGTAAGTTCTGTTTTCTTTAAATGACGCCTAAAGCAAGCTAAGCTGTGGCTAGCTAATGCACTCAGGTCACTTTTTCTTAAGGTGCTGTCTTAGAGAACATTAGTTACCATCCTCAACCATTGCTTAGTTGGAATATAAAACTGTGTGTGTGTTAATCATCCAGTCGTGTCTGACTCTTTGTGACTCCATGGACTGTAGTCTGCCAGGCTCCTCTGTCCACGGAATTCTCCAGGCAAGAATACTGGAGTGGGTAGCCATTCCCTTCTCCAAGAAATCTTCCCAGCCCAGGGATTGAACCTGGGTCTCCTGCATTGCAGGCAGATTCTTTACCATTTGAGCCACAGAGTATGGAAAGTGAAACTATTACAAATGCAACTAGTTAGGATATAACTACCAGTTCTGGAACCTGAATTATGTATAAATCATACACTGCATCATAAGACTGTAAGACTTCCATGCTTAATCCTATATGTGGTTCCTGTGAGCATTATGGCTCTTACTGAGTGGCTAATCTTTCTAAATCATGATAATCCATTCATCCTCATGAAAGCAAATTTTAGCATGTAAGCTCTTTCCTGGGAAGGAAAAAAAAATCTTTTACTCTATGAAAAGGACACCAGCATGGTTTCTTATATTTCTGTTTCACTTGATTCATTGACTGGAGTGGAATATGCAATTGGATTTGTTTCTGGAATTTTACTCACATAAAGGAGTCTGGCTCTTTATTGATTAGGAGTTACAATTTGATGACTAAAAAAAACCAACCAAAGAACAACAGCAAACATCTTGGAAATCAGTTCTTGTGGTCTTAGTTCATTTCTTCAAAGGACACTGCTTCTACCCATTGTAAATTCTGGTTAAATTACCTAGCAATACAGCTTTTACCTCTTTCTTTGTGGAGTGGGAGGATGGTAAAGTCTATCAATGGCTTCTTCCTTGGATCTGGTCATAGACAGACAAGAATGGATTCTTGAGTTCAGTTATTGTGATCCACACAGTCAAAGGCTTAGGCATAGTCAATAAAGCAGAAATAGATGTTTTTCTGGAACTCTCTTGTTTTTTCCATGATCCTGTGGATGTTGGCAATTTGATCTCTGGTTCCTCTGCCTTTTCTAAAACCAGCTTGAACATCTGGAAGTTCATGGCTCACATATTGCTGAAGCCTGGCTTGGAGAATTTTAAGCATCACTTTTCTAGCATGTGAGATGAGTGCCAGTGTGCTGTAGTTTGAGCATTCTTTGGCATTACCTTTCTTTGGGATTGGAATGAAAGCTGACCTTTTCCAGTCCTGTGGCCACTGCTGAGTTTTCCAAATTTGCTGGCATATTGAGTGCACCACTTTCACAGGATCATCTTTTAGGATTTGAAACAATTCAACTGGAATTCCATCACCTCTGCTAGTTTTGTTCGTAGTGATGCTTCCTAAAGCCCACATTGATTTCACATTCCAGGATGTCTTACACTAGGTGAGTGATCACACCATCATGATTATTCATGTTATCACATCATCATGAAGATCTTATTTGTATAGTTCTTCTGTGTAATCTTGCCATCTATTCTTAATATCTTCTGCTTCTGTTAGGTCCAGACCATTTCTGTCCTTTATTGAGCCCATCTTTGCATGAAATATTCCCTTGGTATCTCTAATTTTCTTGAAGAGCTCTCTAGTCTTTCCCATTCTATTGTTTTCCTCTATTTCTTTCCATTGATCATTGAGGAAGGCTTTCTTATCTCTCCTTACTATGCTTTGGACCTCTTCTTTCAAATGGATACCTTTCCTTTTCTCCTTTGCCTTTCAAGTCTTTTCTTTTCTCAGCTATTTGTAAGGCCTCCTTGGACAACCATTTTGTCTTTTTGCATTTCTTTTATAGGGGATGATCTTGATCACTGCCTCCTGTATTGTGTCACAAACCTCCATTCATAGTTCTTCAGGCAGTCTGTCTATCAGATCTAATCCCTTGAATCTATTTGTCACTTCCACTGTATAATCGTAAGGGATATGATTTAGCTCATACCTGAATGGTCTAGTGGCTGTCTCTTATACACATCTCAGAATAACGACTTGGTAATAATAATGACCATATTATGTTATGGTGTTATGTTGTTATAAGAGTCCCTAAGAGTATTTCATGTGTATTGACCCTTCAAATAAGCATAGATGCTATCATCTTTTTTATTCCTCATTTCACGTCTCTCCCAATGNTTTGGCAATAAGGAGTTCATGATCTGAGCCACAGTCAGCTCCTAGTTTTGTTTTTGTTGACTCTTTAGAGCTTCTCCATCTTTTGCTGCAAAGAATATAATCAATCTGGTTTCGGTATTGACCATCTGGTGACGGCCATGTATAGAGTCTTCTCTTGTGTAGTTGGAAGTGGGTGTTTGCTATGACCATTGAGTTCTCTTGGCAAAACTCTGTTATTCTTTGACCTGCTTAGTTTTGTACTTCAAGGTAAAATTTGCCTATTACTCCAGATATCTCTTAACTTCCTACTTTTGCAATCCAGTCCCCTATAATATAAAGGACATCTTTTTTGGGGTGTTAGTTCTAGAAGGTCTTGTAGGTATTTATAGAACCATTCAACTTCAGCTTCTGGTCGGGGCATAGACTTGGGTTACTGTGATTTTGAATGGTTTGCCTTGGAAACCAACAGAGATTTTTCTGTCATTTTTGAGATCACATCCAAGTAATGAATTTCAGACTTTTTTGTTGAGTATGATGGCTACTCCATTTCTTTAAGGGATTCTTGCACACAGTAGTAAATATGATGGTCATTTGTGTTAAATTAACCCATTCCAGCCATTTTAGTTCACTGATTCCTAAAATGTTGATGTTCACTCTTGCCATCTCCTGTTTGACCACTTCCAATTTGCCTTGATTCATGGACCTAACATTCCAGCTTCCTTTGCAATATTGCTCTTTATATCATTGGACTTTACTTCCAACACCAGTCAGCTCCACAACTGGGTGTTGCTTTTGCTTTGGCTCTGTCTCTTCATTCTTTCTGGAGTTATTTCTCCACTGATCTCTAGTAGCATATTGGGCACTTACCGACCTGGGGAGTTCATCTTTCATATCTTTTTGCCTTTTCATACTGTTCATGGGGTTCTCAAGGCAAGAATACTGAAGTGGTTTGCCATTCCCTTCTTCATTGGACCATGTTTTGTCAGAAATCTCCACCATGACCTATCTGTCTTGGGTGGCCCTACAAGGCGTGGCTCATTGTTTCATTGAGTTAGACAAGGCTATGGTCCATGTGATCTGATTGGTTAGTTTTCTGTGATTGTGGTTTTCTTTCTCTCTGCCCTCTGATGGAGAAGGATAAGAGGCTTATGGAAGCTTCTTGATGGGAGAGACTGACTGAGGGGGTGAAACTGGGTCTTTTTCTGATGGGCTGGGCCATACTCAATAAATCTCGAAACCAATTTTCTGTTGATGGGTGGGGCTATGTTTCCTCCCTGTTGTTTGACCAGAGGCCAAACTATGGTGGAGTTAATGAAGATCATGGCGACCTGCTTCAAAAGGTTCCATGCACACACTCTTGCACTCAGTACCCCCAACCCTGCAGCAGGCCACTACTGACCCACACCTCTGTCAGAGACTCCTGAACACTCACGGGCAAGTCTGAGTCAGTCTCTTATGGGGTCACTGCTCCTTTCTCCTTGGTCCTGGTGCACACAAGGTTTTGTTTGTCCTCTCCAAGAGTCTGTTTCCCCAATCCTTTGTAAGTTCTGGTGGCTCTATGGTGGGGTTAATGGCGACCTCCTCCAAGAGGGCTTATGCCATACCAAGTCTACCAAGTCTTATGCCATACCCAAGTCTACCCAGAGCCCCTGCTGCAGTCCACTGCTGACCCATACCTCTGCAGGAGATAGTCAAACACATTTCTAGCTCAGGCTTTGTGGCGTGTCTGGGTCCTGGCATGCACAAGGCTTGTTTGAGCCCTCTAAGTGTCTCTGGCAGGTATAGGGTTTGATTTTTAAGGTGATTTTGTCCCTCCTACTGTTTGCTTGGCCTTCTCCTTTGCCCTTGGATGTGTGGTATCTTTTTTTGGTTGGATCTGACATTCTCCTGTTGATGGCTGTTTAACAGCGAATTGTAATTTTGGAGTTCTCACAGGAGAAGATGAGTGCATGTTTTCTACTCTGCCATCTTGACCTAAAATCATCTTGACCTAAAATATAATTTCATGGTTAATAATGTGTTTCTCCTTAAGACAGTAAATTCAAAATATATATATTTCTCAGTGATGTTATTTTAATCATTTGCCTTTGTTTTACTCAATCTCTCAGTAGATTAGCTCTTTTTCCTATCTTATTTAGTCATGACAAGTTAGCCAAAATTAGCCAAAAATGACAAAAGACTTACTATATGCCTGTGGAGAACAAGATTACATTTAACAATTGCTCCTTTTGAAATGAGAAATATAGAGACAGAAAAGAAAACAGTTTAGAAGTCAGAAAAGTGGAAGATTGGCTGATCTCCCTAATTTTTAGGGAGTGGAAGGGCAAGTGGAAGATTGGCTGATCTCCCTAATTCTTATACCTACTTACACATACCTAATGTACATATTCATTTGCAAAGTAAATCAAGTTGACTATCTCAGAATAGTGAGACAATCTCTCACTATAGTGAGATAATCTCACAATATATCTTAAATCAAGTTGATGATCTCACAGTATATCTTGTATCTTATCTTATATCTCACAATATATCTTATATATGTGTTATTGGTCCAGAAATATTAATAGTATATGTTTCTTAATAGTTTAAAACATTTTACTTTACTGAACTCAAAGACCATTTGCTTATTGTATCAAAACTTCAATGAAAACCTCTAGAGTCTTATTATAAGGGAGAAAATATGAAACCTGCTTTTACTTTTTACAACTGTTGAAGTAGTTTTATACTGATAATGTTTATTGCAACAATTTCTTATGTTCTCTCAGACCAAGTCAGAAGATATTCGACATCAAGTAGAATTGAAACTCACATTTATGTGGGAACTTTAGTGAAATATTGTATTTTCATAGTTGCTTACCAAACCAGCTTTGATATTTGCTCTTCAGATAAGTAGACCTGCTTTAATGTCTGTTTCTAGGCTATGTTCCATGGTCTTCACTCTTGCCAGAGAGTTGTACCGAAGCCCAGCTGGTAGTATAAGCCCTCAAATATGGTCCTTATTCTCAAAGATAGCAAAAAGGGGAAAAAGACATTTGTGCAAGCCAGCTAATAAGTGGAAGTCGACTATATTGTGGTTTGAAAGATTAAAGTGATAAAAGACCAACACACACATCTTCTCATCCAGTTGCCTGGGGCAACTACAGTCTTTTTTCTATACTTAGCTTTTATTTACAAAGCTATTCACCAAGAAATGACATATACTAACTAATTAGTCTTCCTAATTTTTATCCATGTACTAACATGGTTGGATCACAAAAACAAAATATGGGAAAAAATACCAAGACAAAAAACAAAAATAACAAAGACACCAATTTTTATTAGGTTCACATTAAAAAAAAATGTAATACTTAAAAAATGCAAAGAACAGACTTTTGGACTCTCTGGGAGAAGGCAAGGGCAGAATAATTTGAGAGAATAGCATTCAAATATGTATATTACCATATGTGAAATAGATGACCAGCCCAAGTTTGATGCATGAAACAGGGACCTCAAAGCTGGTGCATTGGGACAACCCAGAGGGATGGGATGGGGATGGGGGTTGGTTTAGGATGGGGGGACATATGTACATCCATGGCTGATTCATGTCAGTGTATGGCAAAACCACCACAATATTGTAAAATAATTAGCCTCCAATTTAAATAAATTAATTAAAAACAAACAAAAAGATACATACCTAGTTTGTATAACTGCAAAGGAAAGTAATAGTTGCCTCTTTTTGGGAGAGAGAAATTGGATCAGGAAATGACACCTGGAACTTATAGGATGCTATCCAGCTTTCACTTTACCTAGATAACTAATTACATAGAGACATATATATGGTTGTATTTACAGAGAGCTACAGGGTTTGGGGACTAGAAGAGGAGCACAGGCAACCTGATGCTAATGGGTGGATGATTCCTCTGTTCCAAGTATCTGTTTGAATCCATTTTTTGTTTGTTTTCCCCTCACTTTTATTCAGATAGAATCAATATAACATTTTATAGTGTTATGGTATATAACATAATAATTTGATCTCTATAAATCCATTGATTTAACCAGTGGCTAGAAAAGGCTTAAACAATTGTTACTCATAAGTAAACACTTTTCAGATGTTCATTCAGAGTGAATCATTCCTGCAACTTTTCTGTAAGTTTGAAAATTTTCAGAATAAAAGGGCAAAAAGGGTAAGAAAATTATTAATTACATGTTTAAAGACAAATCAGAATAACACGTTGAACTTTCAGGGTCTTATTTTAATAAAAGTATCACCTAGCATGGTCATTTCTGGTAACAACAAAAACCCCCAAAAGAATTGGACCTTTGTGACAGTGGTTGGGTTCAGACATTTACAGACAAGGAGAATGTATTGAGGGATACTGGTGATAGAAAGGGAGAAAAAGAGAGAAACTTTCTGCCATAAGGGCTGTCTCTTATACACATCTCATGGTCATTTCTGGTAACAACAAAAACCCCCAAAAGAATTGGACCTTTGTGACAGTGGTTGGGTTCAGACATTTACAGACAAGGAGAATGTATTGAGGGATACTGGTGATAGAAAGGGAGAAAAAGAGAGAAAGAGAGCATCTTTCTGGTATCAGTTTACCCTCATCCTTATAGCTTGAGAATCAATCTGCCAACTTACATTTGGAAGTGCCTATTGATATTCCAGTGACTATGCTTCATTCACCTATTGACCCAGCCTAACATGTTTGCACATACACACATGCATATATAAATAATTATGTTATTTTTACAAAACATATAATTAAGTTATATATATATTTATATAAATTATGTTTATTTATAGGAAACTCACTGGAAAAGGAGAGACAGGTAGTCTGGATGTTAGTAAAGCTTGTGAGAAGCTAAAATTTAATTGATTTCCAATGTGGATGACCTTGCTATAAGTATTTATGGTTTTTAGTTATCAAATCATGTGTGAAGTTTTATGGAGGGTAACCAGTGCTCCATCTGTGTCTTTGCAGAGCATGATTGATATTATCCATTGACAGTCAAACAATGTGAACCAAAGCAAACAGGTGATTCTGCACAGCACCCTGCCCCCCTCCAAGGGCAGACTAGGGCATCTCACCACCAGGGATATTGTTAAACAAAATTTCCAATGAATTTCACTTCACAATTCAGATCTTCCTTGTTCTATTCTGCTCCACCTTTATATGCATCCATTAGATACCCAACCAGAGAAGGCAATGGCACCCCTCTCCAGTACTCTTGCCTGGAGAATCCCATGGATGGAGGAGCCTAGTGGACTGCCGTCTATGGGGTCGCACAGAGTCGGACACAACTGCAGTGACTTAGCAGCAGCAGCAGATACCCAACACTTTGTTCTTCTCAGTTGCTCATAGTCTCCTTCAAATGATTGCCAATCCAGTTCCAGTTCCAGTTCAGTCACTCAGTAGTGTTCGACTCTTTGCAATCCCATGAACCGCAGCACATGAGGCCTCCCTGTCCATCACCAACTCTCAGAGTCCACCCAAACCCATGTCCATTGAGTTGGTGATGCCAACCAATCATCTCATCCTCTGTCATCCCCTTCTCCTCCTGCGCTCAATCTTTCCCAGCATCAGGGTCTTTTTAGATGACTCAGCTCTTCGCATCAGGTGGCCAAAGTATTGGAGTTTCAGCTTCAACATGAGTCCTTCCAATGAAAATTCAGGACTGATCTCCTTTAGGATGGAGTGATTGGATCTCCTTGCAGTCCAAGGGACTCTCAAGAGTCTTCTCCAACACCACAGTTCAAAAGCATCAATTCTTCGGCACTCGGCTTTCTTCACAGTCCAACTTTCACATCCATACGTGACTACTGGAGAAACCATAGCCTTGACTAGATGGACTTTCATTGGCAAAGTAATGTCTCTGCTTTTAATATGCTGTCTAGGTTGGTCATAACTTTCCCACCAAGGAGTAAGCGTCTTTTAATTTCATGGCTGCAATCACCATCTGCAGTGATTTTGGAGCTCAGAAAAATAAAGTCAGCTACTGTTTCCACTGTTTCCCCATCTTTTTCCCATGAAGTGATGGGGCCGGATGCCATGATCTTAGTTTTCTGAATGTTGAGCTTTAAGCCAACATTTTTACTCTCCTCTTTCACTTTCATCAAGAGGCTGTTTAGTTCCTCTTCACTTTCTGCCATAAGGGTAGTGTCANAAATTTGCTGGCATATTGAGTGCAGCACTTTCACAGCATCATCTTTCAGGATTTGAAATAGCTCAACTGGAATTCCATCATCTCCACTAGCTTTGTTCATAGTGATTCTTTCTAAGGCCCACTTGACTTCATGTTCCAGGATGTCTGACTTTAGGTAAGTGTGAGTGATCACACCATCATGATTATCTGGGTCTTGAATATCTTTTTTGTACAATTCTTCTGTGTGTTCTTTCCACCTCTTCTTAATATCTTCTGCTTCTGTTAGGTCCATACCTTTTCTGTCCTTTATTGAGCCCATCTTTGCATGAAATGTTCCCTTGGTATCTCTAATTTTCTTGAAGAGCTCTCTAGTCTTTCCCATTTTATTGTTTTCCTCTCTTTCTTTGCACTAATCATTGAGGAAGGCTTTCTTATCATTTTTCTTTTTAAACATTTCATTTTGTATTGGGGGTATAGCTGGTTAACTAACAAATTTTTGATTGTTTCAGGTAGACAGTGAAAGAATTCAGCCATACATAGAGATGTATCCATTATCCCCCTAACTCCCCTGCTATGAGGCTGCCTCATAACATTGGGCAGTGTTCCATATGCTATACAGTAGGTCCTTGATGGTTATCCATTTTAGATATCGCAGTGTGTGTGTGTCAATTCCAAACTCTCTAACTGTCCCTTTTCCCCATACCTCTCCCTGGCAACCATAAGCTTGTTCTCAAAGTCTGTGAGTCTCTTTCTGTTTTGTAATTTCATTCATATAGTTTCTTTTTAGATTCCACATATAAGGGTGGTCATATGACATTTCTCTTACTCTGTCTGACTTGCTTCACTCATAATGGTACTCTCTAAGTCTATCCATGTTGCTCTAAATGGCTTTATTTTATTCTTTTTAGTGGCTGAGTATATATTCCATTATATATATGCACCACATCTTCTTTATCCATTCCTCCATTGATGGACATTTAGGTTGCTTCCACGTCTTGGCTATTGAATGTAGTGCTGCAATGAACATTGGGGTGCATGTATCCTTTTCGATCACATTTTTTCACTGCATATATGGCCAGGAATGGGATTGCAGGGTTATATGTTCGCATATAGCTTTAGTTTCTTAAGGAACCTCCATACTGTTCTCCACAGTGGCTGTACCAATTTACATTCCCACCAACAATGTAGGAGGATTCACTTCTTTCCACACCCTCTCCAGCATTTATTGTTTGTGGATTTTTTGATGATAACCATTTTGACTCGTGTGAGTTGATATCTTATTGTAGTTTTGATTTGCATTTCTCTAATAATTAGTGATGTTGAACATCTTTTCATGTGCCTGTTGGCTATCTGTATGTCTTGTTTGAAGAAATGTCTATTTAGGTCTTCTGCCCATTTGTTGACTGGGTTGTTTGTTTTGATGCTGTTAAGCATCATGAGCTGTTTGTAAATTTTGGAGACTAATCCCTTGTCAGTCACATCATTTATAAATATTTTCTCCCAATCTGTGGGTTGTTGCTTCATTTTATTTATTATTTCCTTTGCTGAGATGTATTATTCTTGATTCTTTTTTCATATTTCCAAAGATGCTTTTAAAGAATTGCTAAATTGCTATTGTTGAAAATAACTTTAAGAATCAGTTAATTAAGTAATACCTGAATATAAATGTTACCTAAGAGGTTCATAACATGTCTTCACTTTGACTTTTAGAATTTTTTTTCAGTTAAAAGTTCAATATTCTAAATAACTTGGCTTCTGTATGAGTGAGGTGTATAAGCTTTGCCTCACAAACCATATCCAAGACAGCTTTTCAGACAGGGATATAAGAAATTTCCTCTAGACAAATAAAAGTACTAAAAGGCCAAGATTTCTTATTGTCTAAAATTTCCACAACTTTGGGCCAAGACAGATTTTCTAGATGAGTCCCTTGAAATCCAAGGAAGGATGATGGATAAGACTTTACCAATTCTTGTCTCTTTAATGTTTAACACTGGTAACAATGCTATTCATTTCCATAGTGCTTTTTAATCTTCATAAGATCTTCATAATCTTTTGCTATCAGTATATAAAGCAGAGGTATCTGCTTAATAGATGAGAAATCAGAGATGAGAACAATTAAGTAAATCAGCTAAGATAACTCTTATATTGCCATCAGGGTTTGAAAACAGCTACTCTAATCCAAAGTCTTAAGTTTAAAAAAATGTAACCACCAGTGGACCAAGGCTGGGTACATTATATATGCCTGTGGTTTTCAAAATTAAAAGTGAGAAAGTCAGTCCTTTTCAAGTGGTTGCTTCCTTATGAGGCTCATGAGCACACTGGTGTTCGTTGTTTCTCACTTTGTATGAAAAATCAGGTTTGCAATGAAATAAAAAACAGTGGGAAGATGTGGAGGGTCCTAACAACACTGAAGATGCTCATTCCCTGAGTTTCTAAGGTTGGCCTGCATGTCTGCTTTTTACCAAGTGAGCAATTCATCTTGGTTGAATTAAAAGAGTCAATCAATCAAAATTTCCTCTTCATGTCCCTTAGGTAAAATTTTTTGACTAATTCATACAGCTAGCCTGAAAAGTTCAAGAGTTTTCATACCATTTTTGTCTACTATTTAAATCAATAATCTGTATTTTCTTTGGTGGAAATAAAAAATATATTCCTAATTGTGTGTGTGTAATGACCTAGGTGATTTAATTAGTGATTAGTTGAGCCCCACCCCTGGAGTTGAGCTTCCCAGATGACGCTAGTGGTAAAGAACCTGTCTGCCAATGAAGGAGATATAAGAGATTGCAGATTCAATTTCTCGGTGGGGAAGATCCCCTGGAGAAGGGCATGGCAACCCACTCCAGTATTCTTGCCTGGAGAATCTCATGGATAGAGGAGCCTTGTGGGCTACTTCCGTAGGGTCACAAAGAGTTGGACATGACTGAAGCATCTTAGCATGTATGCAAAGATCTTTATTTACAGAGAACAATCATGTGGCTGCCAGAGAGGAAAGCTTGGGAGTATGAGCAAAATAGGTGAGAGAGACTGAGGTACACATTTCCAGTTACCAAATAAATGAGTCATGGGGATGAAATGTATAATGTGGAAAATTTTCATAGTAATGAAATATCTTTATGTGGTGACAGATGGTAACTAGACTTATCCCGGTGATCATTTTGTAATATACAGAAATATAGGATTACTGTGTTGTGTTCCAGAAACTAACACAATGTGTAGGTCAATTTTACTTCAACAAACAGACATGGAAATAAAGAAACTCATAGAAAAAATTAGATCAGATATTTGACTACCAGAGAAGGGAGCTAAAAGGAAGAGGAATTGGATGAAAATGATTACAAGGTACAAACTTCCAGTTATGAGAATTATTTGCATGTTGTTATATATGAAAGTTAAGAGTAAATCCCGAGTTCTGATCACAAGGTAAACATTTTCTTTTATATGTTTAAGAGATGATGGATGTCCACTAAATATATGGTGATAACCACTTCATGATGTAGGTTACTCAAATTATTATGCTGTACAGTTTAAACTTATACAGTGTTGTAAATCAATTACCTCTCAACAAGATTGGGAGAAAAATTTATGAATGAAGAGCTAGATCACTAGGGAGGCTGATTTCAAAATCCAGCTTCTGTCACATTTCAAGTATGGTTTGGGGTTCAGACTGTTGAAACTAAAAGGGGACTGTAATATGAAGGAAGCTTTTTATCACAAGCTTATCTCAGTGTTTATCCAGGAACCTACATGACCATCCCCAAACTCATTTCAGGAGTCATGACACTAGGAACTTTTAAAAGATTTTAAGGTTTTGTGATTCAAACTGCTTTGTTATCTTTAAAATTATCCTGGAATTCAGAGTCAATTTTTAGAAGCGTTCTTAGTTTTGCTAGAAATTTATTATCTTGTGAGGGTAACTGAGCCTGTACTTCCTATGTTGGAGGCTTTCCGAGACGAAGTATCTATTTTCTCTGCCTAAAGAAACTCTGTTTTCCCCTGTCTCTTTTAATGGTTAATCTATAGTTACATCTTGAACATTCAGCTCAGATGAGGAATTACATCTTTTGGACCACGTGAATTGCTACCTTGGCTCCTGCATTTTATGAGTTGGGCGTCCTATCTGTAATGCCCCAGCATCTAGTACAGAGCTCCACAGAGTCACTATTACTCTGCATATCTGTTCACCACATGGTGATGCTCTGAAAGGCAGAGAGCATCTTCCATTTCCTGGTTGCTAGTACTGAGCATCTTGTTGATTCCTAGTAAATGTTTGCCAGATAAATAAGATGACAATAACTCCTTTAACAATTTATAGCACAGAAGTATCTGTCCAGCCTCTTGTGCTCATAGTCTGTAGGAAATCTTTCTTTCTGAATATGTGTTACTTAACTAGAGGAGTCTGAAATATTACATACCAGATTTGTCTTCCTATCTCAAAATATAAAAAGTAAAATACATTGTGTTTTTGAATTGCTTCTTGTGTTAAAACTTTTGTGCAAATTAGAAATGATTTTTCCCTCAATTATAAAAAATAAATCATTAACATTAATCTATAATCACTGTTACCATTTGGGCTTTATTCTTTTATCTATGTACTCTCTGTATGTATGTACTGTAATAATGATTATTATATGAAATATATATTATTTTAACTACATGTTGTGTCAGAGAAGATGCACTTAAAAATTTTTATATGCCATCCTCTTTTTGCTCTGAAAGTGAAAGTGAAATGTGCTCAGCTGTGTCTGACTCTTTGCAACCCCATGGACTATCCAGTCCATGGAATTCTCCAGGCCAGAATACTGGAGTGGGTCGCCATTCCCTTCTCTAGGGGATCTTCCCAACCCAGGGATCAAACTCAAGAGTCATACATTTCATGCGGATTCTTTACCAGCTGAACCACAAGGGAAGCCCAAGAATACTGAAGTGGGTAGCCTATTCCTTCTCCAGAGGATCTTCCTGACCCAGGAATCAAACTGGGGTCTGCTACACTGCAGGCAGATTCTTTACCAACTGAGCTATCAGGGAAGCCCAGATCTCCAAAATCACTGCAGATGGTGACTACAGCCATGAAATTAAAAGATACTTGCTCCTTGAAAGAAATCTATCCAACTTAGACAGCATATTAAAAAGCAGAGACATTACTTTGCCAACAAGTGTCCATCTAGTCAAAGTTATGGTTTTTCTAATAGTCATGTATGGGTATGAGAGTTGGACTATAAAGAAAGCTGAGCACTAAAGAATTGATGCTTTTGAAGTGTGGTGTGGGAGAAAACCCTCGAGTGTCCCTTAGACTGCAAGGAGGTCAAACCAGTTGATCTTAAAGGAAGTCAGTCCCAATCGTTCATTGGAAGGAATGATGCTGAAGCTGAAATTCCAATACTCTGGCTTCCTGATGTGAAGTACTGACATATTGGAAAATACCCTGATGCTGGGAAAGACTGAAGGCAGGAGGAGAAGGGGACGCAAAGGATAAGGTGATTGGATTGCATTGCTAACTAAAAGATATGAGTTTGAGCAAGCTCCAGGAGCTGGTGATAGACAGGGAAGCCTGTCTTTTTGCCCTCCATGCCATTAAATATAGCTGGCCTGCTGCTGCTGCTGCTAAGTCGCTTCAGTCGTGTCCGACTCTGTGCAACCCCATAGATGGCAGCCCACCAGCCTCCACCGTCCCTGGGACTCTCCAGGCAAGAACACTGGAGTGGGTTGCCATTTCCTTCTCCAATGCATGAAAGTGAAAAGTGAAAATGAAGTCACTGAGTCGTGTCCAACTCTCAGCGACCCCATGAACTTCAGCCCACCAGGCTCCTCCATCCATGGGATTTTCCAGGCAAGAGTACTGGAGTGGGGTGCCAACAGCTGGCCTAGTAAAAGGAAAACTTGAGATATTTCCTTAACTGTCCACTGGATGGCATCAGAGTTGTCTTCATAAATCCAAATGTTAGTGTTTTTCTCTGACATTTATGCTCTAGATTCTTAAAGCAGAAACTTCCTGATCTGAAGATTTGAGTATTCATAACATCTTTTTTATGGTTGTTCCTCATATCTCCATTTTGATGCTAGTTCCCAGTGTAGTTACATGGGTGAATAATCAGCACAGCACTAAGAGCAAATAAAAAACTCAGCCTGAGCAAGCTTGAATAAATGTCAGGATTTAAAGCACTTACTAAATGCAAGGAGAGGGAAATATAGTTTTCTGATGGCAGGGGTACCAGTAGCTGACTTGTTGATTGGATGTTTAACAGAGCATGTAAATTCAGCTACAGACAGTTGCCAGGAGCAGTTACACAATTCACATGAAGCAAGTTTGCATCAGGGTAAGTCAATAACATGCTTTGCATTTTTCAAGCTACACTTATTCTCAGAAAGATAATATCTAGTTTCTTCAATATTCAAGGGCTGTACAAGCGCAGATATGAATAGACATTTTCTCAGAACAACCAAAAGCAAACTTGATCTCAACTTCCAAGGCATACTCCAGATGTAAGAAATTGGGACAAAGACACTTTTTTCCATATTTCAGGTAGGAGCTAAAAAATGTCTAGCTATTCCATTCTCTTGTAGCTGTAGTACAGATCAAATCTGTGACCAGGCATCCTGGTAGCTGTTTTTTTTTTTTTTTTTCTCAGAAAGGCTTTGCAATACTGGGCGTTGCCTTAAGTTGGGAATCTGTGAAAGTAGAGCTTTCATTCTGGACACTTTGCTAACTGTACATGTGATTTAAGACAAGCATTTTAACAAACCTCTGTCTTAGTTGTTTTTCCTCATTTTAAAACTTAATAGGTGGAAACATATAGTCTTTAGGAAACCTTCAGCATCTCATGTTTCATGAGTGTATTTCTATTTGCATTAATGTTTCTGATCCTCACTGTTTTAATAAAAAAAAAACACATTCTTTTATATTACAAGTCTGTATGTAAGTAACTTATTTAGAACTCAAAGTGATCTTTTTCCAAGAATGTAATAATACATTTAGAGATTATTTTTCCTAATTAAATGTCTAGCAATAACAAAGTATAAAAGCAGGAGTTCAGTAGTAGGAATTTGCAAGGATCTTTGACAAAAAGTTTCAACAAGGAATGCAGAAGAACAGCTGTGAGGGGTAAAGATGAGATGAGGTTTGGAGAAATTTTGCTGGTAAAGATTCTAGTGCATAAGCAACATTTTCTGAGTAAGAGCAACTCTTAGAACTGTGGGTTTTTCAGTAAAGAAGGAGAAATGAATACATTTGTATAAATTAGATGTCACCATTTGTATACATAGTTGAATTTCTAATCCACATTGTATAGAAGTACTATACCCTTTATATATATTATATATTCATAGAATAAAATATTCCACAGGAAATGAATGATAAAATATATGCTAAATTAAATCAAGTTAAGTTCCAATCAAAATGCATTGCCCATGTCATGAGTACGATATTTTGCAAGACTTGAGATGCAAAGATGGCTTAGATCACCTCTGTTTTTAAAAAGCATGTTTAAAACATTAAACAATATATAGTACAGTAATAATAGGATGAATAATTTTAGTATAGATGAGAATTAATTGAGCTATCTAGGCATTGCAGAATCACAGGACCTGTTTTAATTGAAGCATAGTTGATTTACAATGAATTTATTTCTAGTGTACAGCAAAGTTATACATCAGTTCAGTCGCTCAGGCGTGTCCAACTCTTTGCGACCCCATGAATCGCAGCACGCCAGGCCTCCCTGTCCATCACCATCTCCCGGAGTTCACTCACACTCACGTCTATCGAGTCCGTGATGCTATCCAGCCATCTCATCCTCGGTCGTCCCCTTCTCCTGCCCCCAATCCCTCCCAGCGTCAGAGTCTTTTCCAATGAGTCAACTCTTCGCATCAGGTGGCCAAAGTACTGGAGTTTCAGCTTTAGCATCATTCCATCCAAAGAAATCCCAGGGTTGATCTCCTTCAGAATGGACTGATTGGATCTCCTTTCAGTCCAAGAAACTCTCAAGAGTCTTCTCCAACACCACAGTTCAAAAGCATCAATTCTTTGGCGCTCAGCCTTCTTCACAGTCCAACTCTCACATCCATACGTGACCACAGGAAAAACCATAGCCTTGACTAGACGGACCTTAGTCGGCAATGTAATGTCTCTGCTTTTGAATAAACTATCTAGGTTGGTCATAACTTTCATTCCAAGGAGTAAGCGTCTTTTAATTTCATGGCTGCAGTCACCATCAGCAGTGATTTTGGAGCCCAAGAAAATAAAGTTTGACACTGTTTCCACTGTTTCCCCATCTATTTCCCATGAAGTGATGGGACCGGATGCCATGATCTTCATTTTCTGAATGTTGAGCTTGAAGCCAACTTTTTTGCTTTCCTCTTTCACTTTCATCAAGAGGTTTTTTAGTTCCCCTTCACTTTCTGTCATAAGGGTGGTGTCATCTGCATATCTGAGGTTATTGATATTTCTGCTGGCAATCTTGATTCCAGCTTGTGTTTTGACATATATATATATATATTCTTTTCCATATGGTTTGTTACAGAATATTAAATGTAGTTTCGTGGGCTATACAGTAGGATCTTATGCTGCTGCTGCTCAGTTGCTTCAGTCGTGTCCGACTCTGTGCGACCCCATAGACGGCAGCCCACCGGGCTCCCCCGTCCCTGGGATTGTCTAGGCAAGAATACTGGAGTGGGTTGCCATTTCCTTCTCCAACACATGAAAGTGAAAAGTGAAAGTGAAGTTGCTCAGTCGTGTCCGACTATTAGTGACTCCATGGACTGCAGCCCACCAGGCTTCTCCATCCATGGGATTTTCCAGGCAAGAGTACTAGAGTGGGGTGCCATTGCCTTCTCCGTAGGACCTTATAGTTTATATCTATTTTGTATTTAGTCATTCATATCTGCTAATCCCAAACTTATAATTTATACTTCCTCCTCCCTCTCTTCCTTTAGGTAACCACAGTTTGTTTTCCATGTCTGTTTTTATTTTGTAAATAAGTTCATTTGTATAATATAGATTCCACATGTAAGTGATATCGTGTATTTGTCCTTCTCTTACTATGATAATCTCTATATCTATCCATGTTGCTGCAAATGGCATTATTTTACTTTTTTATGGCTAAATAATGCTCCATTATGTATGTGTGTATATATAAAACATCACATCTGTATTCCACATCTTTTTAATCCATTCTTCTGTTGATGGACATTTAAGTTGTGTCTGTGTCTTGGCTATTGTAAATAGTGCTACAATGAATATTGGGGCGCATCTATCTTTTCAAATTAGAATTTTCTCTGAATATCTGCCCAGAAGTGGAATTGCAGGATTATAAGGTAGCTCTATCAGGATCTGATTTCTAAGTAGAAAGTTGATCATATGGTGATAGGGAGGAGATTTTAAGAAGATTTCAGGTATAAAAAAACAAAGATATGAGTGAGCATCTTGAGTTTTGGAAACTATAGTTACTTTCCAAGTGGGTAATATTAAGAAAGGGAACAGGAAAGATTATTCTGATTAAGAAGGGTCTGGTATGTATGGTACATATACTTTTTTTACGGTTAATAGGAAATCATTTCAGGATATTAAATGTGAAAATCAAAGTACTGGAATTTCCTTTAACAAAAAAATCTATCTGGAACAGTGTCAAATGAAAAAGAGGATTGTTAGTAATCATCTAGGAGAGAAAGTACTTGGACTAAGTCATTGTTAATATTTGGAAAAGAAAGAGGAGATTCTAAAAATATTTAGTCACAGAGTTTAATAAATGAGCTCAAGAAAAAGACTTTTTTATTTTATTTTTATTTATTTTATTTTTATTTTACTTTATTTTACTTTACAATACTGTATTGGTTTTGCCATATATCAACATGAATCTGGCATGGATGTACATGAATTCCCAATCCTGAACCCCCTTCCCAACTCCCTCCCCATACCATCTCTCTGGGTCATCCCAGTGCACCAGCCCTAAGCATCCTGTATCCTGCATCGAACTTTTGGAAGAAAATTCTTTCCTGACTGAATTAGGATAGGCTATGCTTATAGTTTATACGCAACTTGGGGTAAACAGTGGATCACACAGGGTTTAACTTTGCATTCACTCAGATGCTAAATCAACAGACGAGTAGTGCAAAGGACACTCTTGAGCTGAAAGATACCAATGAGTAGATGCAACTTTCCCTTGTTTTTCATGGAGGTTTACATAAAGTACAGTAATTTAATTCCATGAATTTAAAAATTTTAACAATCTCAAATGAATTTAAGAATCTACCATTTAGAAGACACCAGAACCCCAAGCTTGATGACTTTTGTGTGAGTGACTGAAAGGAGAGAAGTGAGTACTTACTGATATAACTCCTTAACATGTAAGGAAATTTCTTCTGAGTTAGGATTACACACCTCTGTTTTTGATTTCTCACTGAGTCATAAGGCTTTGGCGGTCCTTAATTACCTATCATGTGGAAGAAAATGCAATACCATATGGGGACATATTTTAATAAGCTTAGCTAGAGGCATTTTTCTATTATTAAAGAAAAGATAAACATGAAGCTTCTCTCTGTAATTTCTCTGTAACCCCACATATTCCACATTCAAGCACATCTAGTACATAATTATATGGTTGTCATATATTAAACTTCCCTTATTTTCTATGAAATATTTTGTGGCAGTATTGCAGAACATCTGTACATCTCATATCTCACACAACTGAATTGGAATGTTCACGGAGTGCATAAATTACCAGAAGTTGTATAATGAGAAGAGCCAGGAAGGTATCACAGAGAATTCAAGTCACATTCAATGGCAGGTGACAGTAACACAGAATTTCAATTACTCCCACATTCATGGTAATAAGAATTGATAAATGACTTAGGAAGGCCCAACTATCTATGGAGATAATACAGGGCTAATTGTCTACCCAGTTCAATAGAAAATCAACAAGATCAGTCCTGCTAGCAAAGTCAGAGTGAACAAGTTAACAACAGAAATGGTAGTAAGAAATGTGTAACTATAATGAGAGAAATTCAGATATGCAATAGTCTTCATTGCAAAAAGAAACAGAACATATTGACATATACTTCTGAGAAGTGACATAGAAAAAGATTGCATTGAAAAAAACCCAAGTTTTTAGTTATTCTCCATGTAGCACCTTAAATTTGAATAGCAGTTAAAGAAGAGAATGCAATATGATAATTTTAATTAAACCCAATTGTCAAAAATGACAACTGTAAAACTTTTATCAGTCAAGTTATGAGAAGCTTCAAGGACATGCAAGTACATTTGTGTGTGTGTGTGTGTGTGAATTTTTCAAAGCAGGATAGAGAAGTTTGAAAGGAATTCTTTCAATTTAAAAAGCAATCAAATATCACACAAAAAAGACAGAGGCTAAGTAAGTTGAAAAAATGAGTTTAGCAAAACCTTGTTCCTAGAATTTTTATATTGGAATTTTTCTAACAAATGACAAAATAGCCCCAAACACCTTATTTTCTTATTTAAGTAGAAAAGAACATTGGCTTTCAAATTCTTCACACTCTAGAGCTCCATGAGAATCTGTTTGTATTACAAATTTTAGATGGAATGCAGAACAGTTTTGTAGCTTTATTTCACAGACAGTTGCCCAAAACACCATTAAAAATAAATATATATTACTGGAGTATCTACTGTGAAAGATTTCAAGATAAACTACTTCTCCTGCCATGAAAAAAATGTGCAAAGAAATAAAAATCCAGTTTTATTAAAGCATAGAAAAAGGGCTCATACTGATCTGGAAATAAGAGATTCTTTCAGTGGTACATGTTGCTTGAGTGGTGAAATTTGAGTAAAATTGTGATAGATATGGGAGATTATTTCATTAGAGAAAACTGTATGAATAGAAGAAATGACCATGTATTAGGAGGAGCATGTTTAAGACATTAAGTTTGATTAAAGAATACATTGAATATGAAAGTAGGACATGTAAATTAGTAAGAATCAAATTTGAAAAGGTAATGGCTATACTAGTTAAGGATTGGGCAATGTTGGCTTTTATTCTTAATAGGAAATTAAGAGAAAAGGAAGTAGAAATTGACTATTAAATATGTATCAGGTGCTTTATGTATTTTTATGATGTCATCCTCACAGCTATAAGGTGGGTTGTTGAAAGTGAAACTCATGTAAGTTGCCCAGGGTAGTATACTTTGCAAGGAGAATTTTTTTTCCCACACTCCCAAAGTCTTATATAATAAAACATTTCCAATACTAAACAGATGAGGCTTCCCCAGTGGCTCAGTGGTCTAGAATCCCCCTGCAGTGAAGAAGATGTAGGTTTAATCCCTTGGTGGTGACGATTCCTTGAAGAAAATGGCAACCCACTCCAGTGTTCTTGCCTGCGAAATCCCATGGACAGAAGAGTCTGGCAGGCTACAGGCCATGGCATCTCAAAAGAGTAAGACACAACTTAGCAACTAAACAGCAACAGCAAACAACAATAAATAAGTAAATATAAACTCTAAGGCCATAGACCTTAGAAAAATATTTCAAAAAAAGCCAACCTGAGACAATGAATGTTCGTAATAGAAAATGAGAGTGCTGAATAGGCAGAGAAGTTTGAATAGCTGACCAAACTCAAGATGCTATAATGATTTTTTTGGTCTGAAGGTGTAGGCATCCTGAGTTGACCCTCACAGATATTCATTTAGATATGATGGAATATGTTAATAATTAACACCTACAATAATGTGTTAAATGTTAAATACATTAAATATTTTTTCCTGGGAATATCATTTTAATTAATTTTTAATGTTCATGTCTAGAAGTGATAAGAATATTTTAAATCTGAAAAATCATGTATACTTTGATTTATATCCTATACAGTTCTATAAATTGTAGTTTATATATTAAATCACTTGAAAATTTACAAAGTGCCTTTTATATACTATTGTCTCATTAAAAATTAATAGAAAACTATTACAGTGGGCCACGGTAGAATGTCTTGTTCTACCATTCTTGTTAGAACAAGAATGTCTTATTCCAACACAGAGTCTGTTATTCTATTTATAGCTTCATTGAAACCCCATTTCTTATATACAGGTAACTTACCACAGCATATTGTAACAATGTAGAAATGGTGAAATAGTCCATATACATTTTAGGAGGATATGCACACCTAATGAGTAATAAAAAGAAGTACCAGTAGATATTAAGTGATAGTATGTGTAGCTGTTGACTTTAAATATAGTGATTTATTTCTTCGATCAGTAGATTTGGTCACGATGATTTGTGTTTGTTAAAACATTCTTCAAAATTGTGACCTTAGAGTGATATCATAATGAAAACAGTGGAATGAGAGGTCTGAGTGGATTAGATACTACAGCACATGGTTAAGCAAAGGATAGAAGTTCCAACAGCAAAGACTAGGATATATCCAGCAGGCAATAGGAGCAATTAGCAGAGAGAGAGAGCGTGAGAGAGTAGAAATACCAATAGGTAGTGTAGGGGAAAAGTTGAACTCTGTTCCTGTATGTTATTCAGACTCTGGAAAATCAGGCAAGATATGAGTCAGCTTTAAATTTACTAGTGTAAGTCACATTATATACAAAAAGGGTTACCCTTAAAATATAGAATGGGATTAACCTAGAGTAGATTGCTAAATGTGCCTGGCTCTGACATTTAGAGAAATGCAGGTATTAGACATAATCAGATAATTTACTCCAGCATTTCTGTTCCTGGAGCCTCCCCAATAGGAACATGTCCTTCTTCTCAAGTGTAATAGCTCAGTGTTATATAAAATTTTGTGTCATATGAGAAGATTGAAAAAGATCCTTGGAAATGAAGTGTATAATACCATGTTAATTTCATAATACCTAAAATAGTACCTTTAATATAATGAGCATCAATATATATCTGCTTTCATTCACTCATCATTTTTCAAATTGAATTAATGCAATGTGTCAGACACTTTTCTGCTCTGCAGAAGCTACAGTGAAAAACAAAAAAAGCCAGTCTTTTCCTTTTCTCTCATGGAATCTGTGTTTCAGTGAAAGTGAAAGTGAAGTCACTCAGTCGTGTCCAACTCTTAGAGACGCAATGGACTGCAGCCTACCAGGCTTTTCTGTCCATGGGATTTTCTAGGCAAGAGTACTGGAGTGGGGTGCCATTTCCTTCTCCAGGGAACTTCCCGACCCAGGGATCGAACCCAGGTCTCCCACATTGTAGACAGATACTTTACTGTCTGAGCCACCAGGGAAGTCCCTATGTTTCAGTAAGATAATTATAAAAATTATAGATACGTAAGTAAACAGAGAGTAGTATAATACATGTTATGAAAAAAACTGAGACTAAGGGGTAAACAGTGAAGAGAGTAATGTTGGTGGAGTATTTATGCTTTTCATAATGCTTTGATAGAGCAGTTGGGGTGTATCTCAGAGAAGGTCACATCTGAGCTGAGACTTATGTTTAAAAAAGGAGCAAAACTTATGTATGCAGGTAGGAGGAAGGATAATAAGCACAAGGGCCCTGGGCTGAGTGTTTGCCAGTATATGAGGAAATAGCAGATGTCTATCTGGTGGAATTAGTGCAGTGAGCAGGTGACTGACATGAGACCAAGTCACACAGTTGTGCAGTCAGATCATGGTGACCTTGTGAATTACGAAAGAAGCTTTTGTGTGAAATGGGAAACCATTGCAAGTTGATAAAGTGCTGCATGACTTATATTTTATTTGGATCATTCTAATAGGTGGAAATAAGCCGTAGGAGAGAGCGTAGGAGGGGAAGCAAGAAGACCAGTTCAGAAGTGAATGTGTTAAATAAATGCTGTTGTATTCAAGCACTAGATGATTCCTACAGGTAGCTGGTAGCTGGGGTTTCAAAAAAAAAAAAAAAAAAGAAATAGGGACTTCCCTGGTGGTCTAGTGGTTAAAACTCCACATTCTCAATGCAGAGGGTACAGATTCCATTGCTGGTTGGGAAACTTATATCCTCCATGCCACGTGACAGGGCCAGAAAAAACAAAATCTAGAAAAGAAATATATTGACTAGTCTATTGTGTTCCCTGATGATATCACACTAATTATGTTTTAAAATAGGAATGATTTAATGTATACAATATCCCTAAGAGTTGTAGGCATTTCAGGCTCCACTTTACAAGTGGAAAATGGAGTCTGAGAGAGGTTCTTAAAACTCTTGATTGAATTAGAATTGCTATAGAGAAAGGCAGTGGTTAAAACATGTATAAGCTTTGGAGTCATACAGACATGGGTTCAAGGCACTCTTCTGACACAAAGCAGTAAGGTCAAGTCAAATTAAGCCTCTACTCTTGACATTTCAGTTTCCTTCATGTTTTCTGGAAAGTGGACTTAAGAAAAAATTTACTCCAGTGGGTCGATGCTAGGTTAAATGAGATGATTTATGTAAAATGCTTATTACCATATCTGGAATATAGTAATTGCTCAGTCAAATGTTGCAGTTATCATTATTTTTAACCTCAAAAGTCATCTTTAACATAAATGAAAGTTTTCAACAGCCTGAAAGTTGATTCAAGATAAAGCTACACCATCAAATCATATGTCTGGTTTAAAGACATAGAGACATCTCCCTTTTTGAGTGGTCTGTGTTTTTTCTTCTGGACTCCTGGATCCCTCCTTATATACTAGTGTCTTTCAGATTCTTCCCACTAGGAAATGTCTTCCTTCTGGATTTCAAAATCCTTTGCTTTAAACACTAGGAACTCAACAGGACACATTTCATAAATGTAAAAAATTGTGGTTTACAGTATCTCTGGAAATATCACCATGACTGCTATTGTCAAATAAAATTTTGAATGTATTCTTACATGCATGCACATTTCCATAAACAGGATACTCACCCCAAAGCAGTATACGTATATAGGGCCTATATATTCACTTATCTTTGGATTTAGCAAGACATACACTATAATCCAATTAGAAAGTAAAATAGGCTTAATTGCTTAGCTCAGATCAAAGAACATAAGCTGCAAAGAATCTAATTAAAATTAATAATATAATGGGTAACTTTATCTAATGCCTAATCTAGGGCATTTCATTTTAATTTAAACTCCATAGTTCTCAAATTCACAGGAAGGTAGCATCACTGTTGCTGATTATTATGAAATCTGATAACCCTCTGGCAAATCCTTTCTGTGTATTTGTTGCCTAATTCTATGTAATAGATTTAACTCTGTTCTACAAAGAGAGGTCAGAAAGTTCACTCTGCTACATGTTTATATTGAATTTCTTTAGCTTCCCATCTCTTATTTTAGTCTGATTAATATTCTTCAGATGTTATTGAGTAGTGCAAACGATGTATGAAATGTACATAGCCACAAGCATATTTATATTGAATAAGAGCAGCACTTAAGTTAGTCAAGAAGTCACATTAGTTCAGTTCAGTTGCTCAGTCATGTCCAACTCTTTGTGACCCCATGGACTAGAGTACACCAGGCTTCCCTGTCCATCACCAACTCCTGGAGCTTGCTAAAACTCATGTCCATCAAGTCAGTGATGCCATCCAATCATATCTTCCTCTGTCATCCCCTTCTCCTCCTGCCTTTGATCTTTCCCACTATCAGGGCCTTTTCCAATGAGTCAGTTCTTTGCATCAGGTTGCCAGAGTATTGGAGTTTCAGTTTCAACATCAGTCCTTCCAATGAACATTCAGGACTGATTTCCTTTAGAATGGACTGGTTGGATCTCCTTGCAGTCCAAGGGACTCTCAAGAGTCTTCTCTAACACTACAGTTCAAAAGCATCAATTCTTCAGTGCTCAGCTTTCTTTATAGTCCAACTCTCACACTGATACATGACTATTGGAAAAACTATAGCTTTGAGTAGATGGACCTTTGTTGGTAAAGTAATGTCTCTGCTTTTTAATATGCTGTCTAGATTGGTCATAGCTTTTCTTCCAAGGAGCAAGCATCTTTTAATTTCATAGCTGCAGTCACCATCTGCAGTGATTTTGGAGCCCAAGAAAATAAAGTCTGCCAACTGTTTCCATTGTTTCCCCATCTATTTGCCATAAAGTGATGGGATCAGATGCCAGGAATTCACATGGATGCCTCTAAACTGTACTTAAGGTATATTTTCAAAGTACTGCTTATTTTAATGTTTGTCCTGAATTGATCCCCTGATAGAGCCCAACATCATTTTGTTGATAATCTGTAAATAAAGAAATCTAGTTAATTTATAGATGTACAATCTTCACTGTTAATTTCCGTGTGTGTGCATGTGTACACATGTACATCATAGGAATTACACATCCAGACCAAAGTGGTCATCCTTTTACCTTGATTGGTTAATGCAAGCCTTAGTCTGTTGTTTAACTTTCAGGCAAAATGACATATTTCCATCAGCAATTATAATTACCTTAAACATCTTTCCAGGAAGATAAATCAAAACATTGTAAGTTGAACTTGACTATGAGCTTGACTATGAGCTTCATCCCTATTTAAACAAAGATTTTAGAGGTAATTTGATACCAAAACAGCAGCAATTGGGTCTGCAGTCAAAAGAGGTAAGAACTCAGGAGAAGTATATAGCCCCTTAAAATGTCAAGGGCAGCTTTGGGAGAATAAGCACAGTCAGATGCAGTTATCCAGATAAGAACAAAGTTATGGTAAAACAGGATAAGAGCCACAGTGGATGGCTTAGATGAGAACCAAAGTGGGAAGAAGCTTTTAAAAGAAAATGGCGTTTTAAGAAAAGGTTACAAGTCTGGAGCCTTGCTGGGGATATTCTGCTCTGTGAAATGTATGTGCTGACTCTCTTTTGACAGTTATGCAATTATGTTCTGACAGGCTTCCCTTCATGCATCTTACAAAGCCAAAGGTATTAAATCAGTGTCTCAGTGTACAGAAGTCTGGCTAAAGAGACTAGATTTCTATCACATGCCAGGAAAGAGAAAAATAAATCATTATGTTGGTGAATTATTTTACATAAAAATATTTTCTGTAAAAGTCTGATTAAGCTCCATTAAGAAAACTAAACTTGCTTGAACTGATTGGCTAATACATCAAAGTGATTGAAATGCATGGTTATACACAGCAGGGTAATTCTATTGTAGAGAAAATTCATTTAGTCAATATCCTCCTTGTAGTGGTGCTTAAACTTAAGCACTCCCTGATTGTTCTACCTGGTTTATAAACTCCCTGAGAGTGTACATAATCAAACACTCCCACTCCGAAGAGGGTTGAGCCACAGTATTATTTTGCCCTTGGGAATGTTTCTCTGGTTGCTTTACAACCAACCACAGCAATTGGTTTCTGTGTTACTCCAGTGGCTTTGTATCAATACAACAGGAGACGTTTTTGGTACCTTTTGATTAGGCACTTTCTTGTCTACTACGTATTAAACAAACTAAAAAAAAATAGTTTAAGATGGATGAACTTTTATGTTATGGATGAACATTTAAGTTGTGAAAGTTCATTAATTTTGAGATAGTGGAAGAGAGAGACAGAATTGAACACATTGGACAGATTAAACAGGATGATCTGATTAAATTCCCCACACACCAAAAAAGAAAAAAAAGAAATATAAGACTGATGACCACTAAGGGAAATTTTGTACCTCTGTAGAATAAATGTTGTTAGGAGAATTCAAATATGAAGGTAGGAAAATATCATTGTTGTCTTGAAACATTTAATACAGAGATGAATTAGTCTGCAGTATAGAGTACATAAAATACAAATACATTATGAAGGAGATGAACATTTATTGTGTTATTTTTTTGAAACATATTGTGACATCTCTATTTTGAAAAAAATGCACTTGCTTGCATGTTGTTAATTATGAAGAATGGAGGAAAATAACTGAATAATCCCAAGGCACAAAACACATAATCTTGTTTTGATTGGATTACTATGGCTGAATGTCAAGAATGCTTTAAATTAATTAAATAACATAGTAATCTTCAGCTTCTTGAATATGTCAACTTGACCTTTGAGCCATCTTTGATAATATATTTGAATAATTGGAAGCATTTTGTTTTTCATATTTTACCATAAAATAAAAATAATTGTAGAGTCTGGGTATTTCACATATCCTACATATATACTAGATGCCAGAACATCGAACCATGTTAACAGAAAAGATTATTCATCAGACTTTTACGAACAGTGATTCTTCACAATTTCTTAGAATGCTGGCTGTGTTGTAGAGTGACATGGAATGATGAACCTAAATCAAATCAAACCGGTTTTTGAAAACATTTTATTCAAGGCTTTATACCAGTAATTTTGGGGGAACAAAGAAGGTGCAAAAGTTTCTACTCTCAGAATGCTTAGGATATAACATGTTAAATGAATACATGAGAGGTAACAAGGATATTTCCTGAGGAAAGGGAAAGATAGGACTTGTTTCTGTGTCACAAATAAGGTTACCGCAAGTCAGTCTCCATGGAGAAGACTTAACTGATGATAATTGTCAGGAATTTGACACAGGAAGAACAAAAACATACCAAATGTAGGAGTTTTTAAAGAGACAATGGGGTAGAAAAATGCAAAGTGTTCTTGAGTAACAGTCACTCTTCTAGTTTAGTTGGAGCTAGTTGGTACACAGATAAGGGGAGGGAGGGATAGGTGGGCAACAAGAACTGGGAACAGATCAGGGAAGATTTTGATGGCTGTGCTGCAGAGATTGGACCATGTACTATAGACCTCAGTGGCTCATTAAATTGTACAGTGACTGCCAGTAGGGTTCTAGAGGTAGACAGTGGTTGCTCCAATCCCCACCCCAACAAGTACTTACTTAGGTAGCTGCCAAGAGTTTAGGTAGGCTTAAACCTTCCTGATTTATCTAAAAAATGGAGATGATAATGGTACCAATGTGTTGTTTTAAAATTCATGGCAGTTAAATCTGCTATATAGCTTAGAACACTTCCTGACACATAGTGTGTGTTATATGTTACCCATCATTAGCCTTGAACCAGAAAGATGTGCACAAAACACAATTGACAAGGTGAAGTATGGGAAATGTTAGAAATAATTCTTATTGGATTACTCTTCTGGAAGATTCACTTTACTATTAATAATCACTTTGGGCATGCCAACCCTGTCAGGTCATTGATGGTCACTAGTATGTTACTTCTGCTAAGAACTCTGATTTAAAGGATGAATTTTTAAAAAACATTTACTTTTATTCTTTATTAACTTATTTTTAATTGGAGAATAATTGCTTTACAATGTTGTGTTGGTTTTAAAACATAATTTTGAATTATTAATGAGAAATGTTTATTTTCAGATAAATATACAAGGTGTTTAGCAGGTAAAACCAGAAGCAAATACCACAATCAATGAAAATTTAAAAACAAGCAGAACTTAAAGTGACTTTTTTAACCATTCCAAATAGAGGTAATTATATTTTTGTCTTTATACCTCCTCAAGATTTGCTTTGCTTGAAACAAGATATTTTCCCTAAGCAAACAGTGTTATTCTCCCTTACTTCCAGTTTTCTTGGGTTCTAAGAAGCCAGGTGACTCATACTTTTTATTTTAAATTCTCAGCACATCCTGGTTCTTTTTCTTAATTCTATATTAATAACATATACTGAAGAAGGAAAGAGTAAATATTGTTTCATATTAGATAACTTTGAAAAATTATAAAATGCAATTGGTTTTAATGTGCTCTGAAAACCTACTTAAGTCAAAAAAAGGAAAATGTCATTTTGATAATTGAAGCAGGGGGAATAGTTAAGAATTGGGGAAGAACACATCAAATAAGATAGTAGAATTAAGGTTAAAATGCTGGGAAACTGCAAAGTTTCCGAGTTGAAGTAAAAATAACACTTTAATTGAGCACTTATTATGTGGCAGGTACTGTAATAAATGCTCTACATGAATTATATTATTTAATCCCTGCTATAACACCATGGGATATTTGCCATTGTTTTACCAATTTTGCAGATGAGTAAAATGAGGTATAGTAATTTGTACTCTTGCATAGGTAGAAAGTGATAGAGTGATGATTTGCACCAAGGAAGGTTAATTTGGAGAACATGGTTTATTAAACTATTACATTAAAGAAAATGACTTAATAAAGAAAAATGGAATCAAAATATTTGCTCTGATTACCTATTGTTGTGTGGCAAACTTCTCCAAAGATTGGAAAAATAAAGCAATGACTACATTTCTTAAGCTCATAAATTGGAAATTTGGACAGGGCTCAGCAAGGACAGCTTGTCTTTGTTTCACTCATCAACTACAGCAACATGAAATCTAAAGGCTGGAATCATCTATAGGCTTGCTCACTCATATCTGGTGGTTGGTGATGACTGCTGGCTGAAATCTTAGCTTCAGTTTTGGCTGGAATACCTAAATGTGGTTTCTTCATGTGAACTTGGCTTCCTAACAACATAATGGTTGGATGCAAGGTGATCATCTCAAGAGAGAAAACCAGATGGAAATTGTCTGCTTTTTATGAACTAACCTTGGAAGTGAAGTAGCATTCCTTTTCTACATTCTGCATGTCGAGGTAGCCAAACAGCTCACCTCATTTCAAGTAAAGAAGAAATAGGCTCACTGCTTGGTATTGTTGAACCGCAAGGTTCCGCCCTGGAGTCCGTCGCCCAAGACCACCAAGACACAGGATCGATGCAAATAGCAAGAGGATTTATTGAACCGGCGCGCCGGGGTTCTGTCCTCCTCAAGCAAGGAGCGAACCCCGATGACAGTTACAGGACAGTTTTTAAGCACAAAAAACCACATTGGGCGGGGAGGTATAGATATATCATGATTGGTCACAATACTGCTGACCTTTACAAGGATAGGCTCATGAGGGTCTGGCGATATAATTCTGCGGATAACACACAGTTTACACAACTTGTTTTTCTGACTCTCTGGAAAGTCAAACCTTCCAGGTCAGGGTCTGTAAGTTACAAACCCCCCAGGTCAGGGTCGGTAAGTTACAAACCCCCCAGGTCAGGGTCTGTGAGTCACAAACCCTCCAGGTCAGGGTCTGTGAGTCACAAATAACAGAGATAACCTTTCAGTTGGTCTGGAAAATTCCTAAATCTTACAGGTTACTTCCTCACAGTATGGTAGTGGCAAGGTTCTAGAACAGCAGGGACTGGAATTATTGTTGAGGCAAGGTCTGGAAATTACAATCTGCCATAATTTTAGAGATGAATGAAGAGAGTGGGGCACTGATGTTTCCAACAGAAGAGGAAGCAGTGTTCAATAATAGAGGGAGTGTTTGGTAATAATGGAAATCAGTGGCGATAACTGATAGGTACAGTGACAAAGTCATTTTTCCAAATATGTGGAAGCCAGGTCACAGTGACTTACAAAGTGAATGGGAAAGAAGAATATGACCAATGAAGTCTTGCATACCCTGGCTGTCAGCAGTTTCTCTGGGCTTATCTCAAACCCCATAGCTGGCTGTGTGCTCCAGGCACAGTGGCTTTTTACCAAGGCATTGTACTGTTTCCTCCCTCCATTCATATATTCTGTGCACATACTATTTCTACTGTTTGGGATGCAGTCTCTGCTTTTGTTTACCTGGTGTAATCCTACTCCTTGTACTTATATCATTTACTTTATCAAAGATTGTCCTGCTACCATACCAAGCCAGGTGTTTCATATTACTCTTTCCTTCAAAATAGTTATATTTGTAACTATTTTTTCCTGCCATTATTTGATTAATATCAGTCTGCTGCTGCTGCTGCTGCTGCTGCTGCTAAGTCGCTTCAGTCGTGTCCGACTCTGTGCGACCCCATAGATGGAAGCCCACCAGGCTCCCCCATCCCTGGGATTCTCCAGGCAAGAATACTGGAGTGGGTTGCCATTTCCTTCTCCCAATATCAGTCTACTTTACAAGATCTGAGTGATAGAATGTATCTGTTTTTGTTCAGGCTAAGAATCAACTAGAATGGATGAATCTAATTGTGCTCTCAAATGGTTTTTAAATGTGTTTTTGAAACATTTTTTGAAAGCTTCCATGTAAAAGGAAAGACATTAGTAGCATCTAGAGGAAAATGTGGTATCCAAAAAATTCACTAGACAAATAAAACTATTTTCAATCATCTTGATAAAGAATTATTTGGTCACATTGTTAGTGTTGGGTAAGTCATTCTTTGTAAAAAATTTACACCTAAAAGTTATATTGGCTCAAACAAAAGAGAAGTGTTTTTCTTGCTCAGTTACAATAAAAGGCAAATTCAAAAGGCAGGCAGGGATGCTGTTCCACACAGTTCAGCAACCTGTACTGATGTGTCTCCATTTTCTATGACACGTGATTTTCATGGTCACTCTTGTTTGTTATCTCCATATTATTCAGCCAAAAGGAGGAAAAAATGTGATGACTTTATGGTTTGAGTTTTCCTTAGAGCAGGTTTAAGAATGGCAGCCATCATTTTTTTTCTCAGAGTGAGCTAGAATCTTGTCAAATTAATGTAACTGAGCATAAGAACCTGAAAAATGTGGGCTAGTGATGCACTCAGAAGAGAAAACCAGTCGTAGAGAAATGTCCTTGCCTCTGCTACAATAGTCATCCAGCAATATCTTGAATTATCATGGCTTAGAAGTCTGTCAGAATACCTTTCAAGAAAGCTGAAAATGTTTGCTGATATATAATTACTAAAGCAAATGCTACTGATCTTACAAGTTATGTGATAAAGCGAAACAGAAAAATATCTGAAGCTGAAATGTGGGACTGGATAGTAAGAACAATTCGTTACATGATAACTGAAGTATCCAGGGAAAAAAAATTGTCCTCTTTTTCAATTACCCAAGCAAAGGCCAGAATGTCTTCTCTGAAAACCTAACATGACTGCTTGACTGATTATTCAGAATTTCCATGTACTATTCATTAGTGGTATAAGAAAAAAAAAATGTGCAAATGATCATTTAATGATGCAGCTTCAAAAGGGGCTAGAGGGAAAAGGAAAACTAAAATCATTAGACTCTCAAGATCATAATTATAGACCTGATTTTTAAGCAGGGAATTTTTCAGACTTGAAAAAGATTTTTAAAAATCTGAGTATGAAATAAACTGAATAAGAAAGGATAAATATCACTAATGTCTTTTTTTCACCTCAAATATTCCTTTATAGAATTAAACCTTAAACATTATTAAAGTATATAAAATGTTCTATTAAATTTGACTGCTTTATATGTCTTTATATATCTATAGAGTATGACTGAGAAATTGCATTTTAAAATACTGATGGAAGGGTTGTAAACTATTTCTGCCAGTTCCTTCTTCCCTTTACGTTCAGGGACCAATTATTTCTCAAAAGAGAGCTAAGCACCTGCAGTGGATACAACTCTGTTAAGCTTGGTATGGGGAAACTGTATCAGTCAAGATTCTATTAAAAGCAGGTGACATACAAAAAGGAGTAAGAAGGATTTTATGATTATGCTATTTACTGATGTGTGTGTGTAGGTAGGACTAAGGAAGAGGGGAACAGGCTGGTAACAGTGAGGAGGAGAAAGGAGACAGAGAGGTTTACATGACCTACTTAGAGCTGCTATTGTAAGAAAGGGGCTTCCCAACTAGAGGACACAACCTCTGTCTACCCTCTGCACTGTGGGGATTGGGGCACAAATAGCTCAGCCTCTCTCTACATCTCACACTGGTTTCCTGCCAGTATAGCCTTCCATTGGTCAAGCCGAATGAAAGCTAGAGAGCCAGGTAGCCTGATGGTGAATTCAGTCTTCTGGGGCAAGGCATAAAGTGGAGGATTGTGGAAAATATACCTAGAGGACAAACAGAATATTCAGAACATTTGTGTGAGAGAGACTAATAGTGTAGATATGAAAGCAAATTCATTTAAATATTCCTGAAATCTATGTTTTGTTCATTGAGAAGTATGTGAAGTTATTTTCTTTGAACAGAAATTTGAAAATTTCAAAGAGAAAGAATTGAATCTGTAGAAGATCTCCTTATCAAAAATAGATAAGGGTTCTGAAGTGTGATTTTTGAGCCATTGCCTGATCATGATGTAACAGAACAGCATAGGAGATGCCAAGACCGAGAGCCAAGAGCCGAAACATGAGTCTGTCTGTACTCCATGTTCACTGAGGGAAAGAGGGAAGAAGAATCAGAATGAGGACCTAGAAGAGGAATAATGTTCAAGTCTGGCAGAAAGAATTGGCAGAATAATGGTCAAGGTACCCAGGCTGATGATCAGGGCCTAGATTTTCTATCCCTGCAGCAAGGTCACTTGAAGATTAATTGGCATCAGTCTGGTTGGGAATGGCCATAACTCAGGATTATACACACTCACATGTTCAGAGGAGAAAATTGATGATGGATCAAGCAAAGAAGATGAGAGATCTTGGCAGGCAGGCAGAGCTCAGAGGAATCTGGCAAAGGGCAGCGATGAAGGAGGTCTATGACATTGCTGATTGACCATAGAGAAGTCCATCACAGTGGCTTGATTAATATCATACAGATGGTAGATGCATGAGTAGAAAGTCAATTCCAGATCTTTTTGTCTCAAATAAAAATTCTTTCTGTTATAACATATGGCCTACAGCAAAGAAGAAATAAAGATATCATCAATTAAAATGAACCATTTTTAACAAGTCTGGAAGTTTTTCCTAGCAACTGAATCTTTATCTTTCAACCAAAGCAACAATGTATTTGTAGTGTACAGTTGTACAGAGAGGGATACAATTATAGTAGATCACATCTCCTTGCAAAGAAACACTTTGATGATAGACAGAGGCGTTTGGTCTTTAAGATGTCTATCTTGCATTAGATTTGTGAGCTAGATATTTTTATACTTTAAGGGAAAATTTTGTATATTCTAGATAATTGTTTTATTATCACATCTGAAGCTATTTTTTTTCCAAAATAAATCCCTAATAAGTTTCCTAACAAATGAATTTACTGGGCTTATTCCTCAGATATTTTTGTATCATCAGAAAGTTTTGTAGGAATCAATGATTTTTGCTTTTATAGTGAAAACTGAAGAAAATATTTACATATTTTAATTTAGAAACAAAATACTTTGGTTGAAAGCTCTACTGTAAAGTTAAATGATGTATAATTTGCAGTGTATCTGAACCTTTGTTTCCCCTTCAAAAATCCGGGGATACTGTTGTCTTTTTCAATTGGCTCTTTCCTAGTCCATAAAGTCTATGAAAGCATTTTGTGATTTGTGGGGGTTTTAGGAAGGCATGATTCTTTTCTAAATGTCATTTGCTGGCTATGTCTCAAAGAACATAATGATAATCAAGCCCCTTTAAAAAAATATTGTATAGTCCAGGACTTAGTCCTATAGGTATGATGGTGTCACTGGAAAGCTTGAATGCTTTGATAAAATTTGTTATGGTTGATATAAACTAAAAACTAATTCCTTGTACATGCCTGGAGACGCCAATAACCTCTTTTTTTTTTTGCTGATATATGAGACAATATTACTTAAATTGATCCACAGAAGAAGATATACCAGAGTACAGAGAATCCGGACAGTGCTCCATTATCCCTGTTGGTCATGATCACGTTTTCTTTTGTCTTCTAGTTAACCTACACACATTTACCAGTACTAAAAACAGTACAGAAAACATATACAATCTGGATATTTATAATGCATCTAATATCCAATGGTTCCTAGTTACATTACTTTTTGTTGCTGCTGCTAAGTCGCTTCAGTCGTGTCCGACTCTGTGAGACCCCATAGACAGGCAGCCCACCAGGCTCCCCCGGTCCCTGGGATTTTCCAGGCAAGAACACTGCAGTGGGTTGCCATTTCCTTCTGCAATGCATGGAAGTGAAAAGTTAAAGTGAAGTCGTCAGTCACGTCCGACTCTTAGCGACCCCATGGCAAGATTTTCCAGGCAAGAGTACTAGAGTAGGGTGCCATTGCCTTCTCCGTTACTTTCTGTTCAGTTCAGTTCAGTCACCACTGGTCTTTTATTAAAAATCCAAATCAACTCCATATACATTTTCTTCCATATTTTTATAACATTGGAATTGGTTTCATTACTAAACTGGATAAGGTCACATCAATTATTTTTAAATAAACAGTTTATTATTATAAAATCTCCATATAATCATTTGGAAAAAAGCTTTATCAATCTCATGTCCCAACAATTTAATTAATTTACCTTTGAGAAATTGTAGCCCAGGGAGGTTGAATGACTAATTCTAGATCAAACTGTAAGTCAAGAAAAGTGCCAGAACTAAAATTGTGTCTTCTAACTGTCATCCAAGTGTCATATTCCAGCTCCACTCCTTAATTCAGAGCTAACTGACACTTCATGTGGGCATACAGTAGATGTTGGTGATACAATCACTATTTATGTTCAGGACCAGATCCCCCCCAAATCAGTAGAATCCCGTGAAAGAGGGACTGTTTGTAGAATTGTAATGGGAAATAGATGGGGAAACAGTGGAAACAGTGTCAGACTTTATTTTTGGGGGCTCCAAAATCACTGCAGATGGTGACTGCAGCCATGAAATTAAAAGACACTTACTCCTTGGAAGAAAAGTTATGACCAACCTAGATAGCATATTCAAAAGCAGAGACATTACTTTGCCGACTAAGGTCCGTCTAGTCAAGGCTATGGTTTTTCCTGTGGTCATGTATGGATGTGAGAGTTGGACTGTGAAGAAGGCTGAGCACCAAAGAATTGATGTTTTTTTTTTAAAATTTTGCTTTACAATACTGTATTGGTTTTGAGCTGTGGTACTGGAGAAGACTCTCGAGAGTCCCTTGGACGGCAAGGAGATCCAACCAGTCCATTCTGAAGGAGATCAGCCCTGGGATTTCTTTGGAAGGAATGATGCTAAAGCTGAAACTCCAGTACTTTGGCCACCTGATGCGAAGAGTTGACTCATTGGAAAAGACTGATGCTGGGAGGGATTGGGGGCAGGAAGAGAAGGGGACGACTGAGGATGAGATGGCTGGATGGCATCACTGCCTCGATTGATGTGAGTCTGAGTGGACTCCGGGAGTTGGTGATGCACAGGGAGGCCTGGCGTGCTGCGATTCATGGGGTCGCAAAGAGTCGGACACAACTGAGCAACTGAACTGAACTGAACTGAATAAATGTATGGCCTCTGGAGCCAGCCAGCCTACATTCTAATCTCAGTTGTGCCTTCAGTCACTATAAGACTTCAATAATTTATTCCTCAATCTTTCTGTGCTTTAGTTTCCTAAAATTTAAAATGAAATAATAATAGCACTGATTCAAGAGTTTTACACAAAGATTATTTCATGTAACTGCCTGGCAAATAATAATAGAAAGGTTCTATTAAAATGGGGTCTGACAAATAAATAGCTACTGTTGTTGTTATGGCCATCCAGTTTCACATACACAGTGACAACATTAAAGCTTGATTAAATATTATAGATATAAAATATAATTTAAAATTTTTTGTTATTCAAAATTTTCTGTGAGGCAAAATATCGAGTTGCAAGATTTAATTCTAAAGGAGGAGTAACTTTAGTCGTATTTTATATTAACTGACTCTGTGTTAAGAATAGATATTTGAACATGCTGTGCAATCTTTTAAAGTGTCTTTTTTTTGAAGTATAGTTGATTTACAATGTGTTAATTTTTGCTATGGGCTTCCCTGGTGGCTCAGATGGTAAAGAATCTGCCTGCAATGCAGGAGAGCTGGGTTTGATCCCTGTGTTGGGAATATCTTCTGGAAAAGGGAATGTCTTCTGGAGAAGGGAATGGATACCCATTCCAGTATCCTTGCCTGGAAAAACCCAGGGACCGAGGAGCCTGATGGGCTACAGTCTGTGGAATCAAACAGGTGGACATGACTGAGTGATTTCTGTTATATAACCAAGTGATTCATTTATACATACACACACACACCTCCCAAAGATTTGATGCTTTTGAACTGTAGTGTTGGAGAAGACTCTTGAGAGTTCCTTGGATTGAGAGGAGATCCAACCAGTCCATCCTAAAGGAGATCAGTCCTGGGTGTTCATGGAAGGACTGATGCTGAAGCCGAAACTCCAAGACTTTGGCCACCTGATGCGAAGAGTTGACTCATTTGAAAAGATCCTGATGCTGGGAAAGATTGAGGGCAGAAGGAGAAGGGGATGACAGAGGATGAGATGGTTGGATGGCACCACTGACTTAATGGACATAGGTTTGGGTAAACTCCGGGAGTTGGTGATGGACAGGGAGGCCTGGCGTGCTGCAGTTCATGAGGTTGCAAAGAGTTGGACACGACTGAGCGACTGAACTGACTGACTGACATATGTACTTTCTCATATTATTTTCTTTTTTCCCCCACAGGAAAATTATTTTATTTAGATTCTACCAGCTGTACAATCTGTTTTATTAGGCCCTTTCTTCCTTTGCAATTCAGTCCTTCTCAAGTGGTCCCATGAAGGCTTTCTTTTCCTCCACAGTCTGGAAGTGGCCATAGCCAAATTTGGAGGTGGTGTCAATAAACTTGAGTTTGATCTCCAGGACTTTCTCAGTGTGAGCACTTGCTTCTTGGTTCCCACCACGCAGCCTTTGAGCATGACAAGTCATTGGTCACTTCACTGTGGTGAATGAAGCCTCCTAGAGGGTTGATGCTCTTGTCAGACAGATCATAATCAGTAGAGGCATTTTTCTTGATCAGTTTACCGTCCTTAATGAGGTAGCCCTGGCCAATCTTGTAGATCTTCTTGTTGATCTCAGTGCAGTGATAGTATCCTTTCTGCCCAGCCCAAGCCACAGAGAAGGCCACCCGGGCAGTATGCTGCGCCCCAATACAGACACCCTTGCACAACCCTCGGTGGATCTTATGGGGCAGCTTCTTAGTGTGTCAATGGCTGGTGACCCCTTTGTAGTCTTTGCCCTTGGTCACCCCAATGACTTCAGTCATTTCATCCTGGCTAAACACTTGGTTCACAGGGACCTGCTGCTCTAGCCTCTCACAGGCCCAGTCCAGTTTTTCAGCCACAGTGCCTCCATTTACCTGAATCTCCATGAGGTGGGCCTTCTTCTGGCACAGAGGAAGCAGGAGCATCTGGGTGAGGGTGATGACATGGATGACCTGGAAGTATTTCTTCTTGCTACTGAAGTCCCTTTCAAGTTGCTTCTTGCCATCTACATCCTGCCACTTCTTGCAGTATTTGGTGAAGGCCTTCTTAGATTTATGCCAATTCTTATAGAAGCTCCTTTTTGCACTCATTGCTGATATGCTCAGCAAAGATGGTCTTACGGATCTAGAGGCCTCGGGGTATTTACACATATCCCACGATGCCCCAGTCAACATGGTGGAGTCTCCACCATGGTCACAGCCTCCACAACTTCCTTCTTGTTCACCTTGGACCCCAGCCTATCAGCTTCCCTCTCAATGTGGGTCATGCCAGCCTTGTAGCCGAGGAAGGCGGTGAGGTGCAGGGGCTTGGAAGAGCCATCCTTGGGGAAGCTCCTCACCTTCCTGTGGTGCCGGCTACTGTGCTTCTGAGGCAGGAAGCCCAGGGACTTGTGCCTGGGAGCAGAGAACTTCCTGTGAGACATCCTGCCCGTTGGAAGCTGCCGGTAGAGCTCGTATTATTTTCCATTATATTTTATCACAGAATATTCAATAGAGTTCCCTGTACTATGTAGGAGGTCATCATCGTTCATCCATTCTATATATAGTACTTTGCATCTATATATAGTACTTTGTAATCCAAAACTTCCAGTATACCCCTCTCCTACCCCAACCCCTCATAACCACAAGTCTATTCTCTGTTTCTCCGAGTCTGTTTAATAGATAAGTTCATTTGTGTCATATTTTAGATTCCACATGTAAGTGCTGTCTCTCTATTTCACTCTGTATGATAATCTCTAGGTCCATCCAGGTTGCTTCAAATGGCATTATTTCATTCACTTTTATGACTTGAATTGTATTCCACTGTGTGTATGTACCACATCATCTTTATCCATTCATCTGTCAAAGTTCATTTAAGTTTTGTCTGTGTCTTGGCTATTATGAATAGTGCTGCTTTGACCGTAGGAAGGTATGTATCTGTTTGAATTAGAATTTTGTCCAGGAGTGGGCAAAAAATAATTATTTTGAGTGATTTTATTTTTTAAAATATAAATTTTTTCATTTTAATTGGAGGCTAATTACTTTACAATATTGTATTGGTTTTGCCATACATCAACATGAATCTGCCATGGGTGGACATGTGTTCCCCATCCTGAATGGCCCTCCCACCTCCCTCCCTGTACCATCCGTCTGGGTCATCTCAGTGCACCAGCCCCAAGCATCCTGTATCCTGCATCGAACCTGGACTGGCAATTCATTTCATATATGATATTATACATGTTTCAATGCCATTCTCCCAAATCATCCCACCCTCACCCTCTCTCACAGTCCAAAAGACTGTTCTATACATCTGTGTCTCTTTTGCTGTCTCGCATACAGTGTTATTGTTATCATCTTTCTAAAGTCTATATATATGTGTTAGTTTACTGTATTTTTTTTTTTTCTGGCCTACTTCACTCTGTATGATAGGCTCCAGTTTCATCCACCTCATTAGAACTAATTCAAATGTATTCTTTTTAATGGCTAAGTAATACTCCATTGTGTATATGTACCACAGCTTTCTTATCCATTCATCTGCTGAATTATTATAAACAGTGCTGTGATGAACTTTGGGGTACACATGTCTCTTTCATTTCTTGTTTCCTCGGTGTGTATGCCCAGCAGTGGGATTGCTGGGTCATAAGGCAGTTCTATTTCCAATTTTTTAAGGAATCTCCACACTGTTCTCCATAGTGGTTGTACTAGTTAATTCTTTTTAATGGCTGAGTAATACTCCATTGTGTATATGTACCACAGCTTTCTTATCCATTCATCTGCTGAATTATTATAAACAGTGCTGTGATGAACTTTGGTGTACACATGTCTCTTTCATTTCTTGTTTCCTCGGTGTGTATGCCCAGCAGTGGGATTGCTGGGTCATAAGGCAGTTCTATTTCCAATTTTTTAAGGAATCTCCACACTGTTCTCCATAGTGGTTGTACTAGTTTGCATTCCCACAAACAGTGTAAGAGGGTTCCCTTTTCTCCACACCCTCTCCAGCATTTATTGCTTGTAGACTTTTGGATCAGACTTTTGGATCAGACTTGCCATTCTGACTGGCAAGAAATGGTTCCTCATTGTGGTTTTGATTTGGATTTCTCTGATAATGAGTGATGTTGAGCATCTTTTCATGTGTTTGTTAGCCATCCGTATGTCTTCTTTGGAGAAATGTCTGTTTAGCTCTTTGGCCCATTTTTTGATTGGGTCATTTATTTTTCTGGAATTGAGCTGTAGGAGTTGCTTGTATATTTTTGAGATTAGTTCTTTATCAGTTGCTTCATTTGCTATTATTTTCTCCCACTCTGAAGACTGTCTTTTCACCTTGCTTATAGTTTCCTTTGTTGTACAGAAGCTTTTAATTTTAATTAGATCCCATTTGTTTATTTTAGCTTTTATTTCCAATATTCTGGGAGGTGGATCATAGAGGATCCTGCTGTGATTTATGTCGGAGAGTGTTTTACCTATGTTCTCCTCTAGGACTTTTATAGTTTCTGGTCTTACGTTTAGATCTTTAATACATTTTGAGTTTATTTTTGTGTATAGTGTTAGAAAGTGTTCTAGTTTCATTCTTTTACAAGTGGTTGACCTTTTTTCCCAGCACCACTTGTTGAAGAGATTGTCTTTTCTCCATTGTATATTCTTGCCTCCTTTGTCAAAGATAAGGTGTCCGTAGGTGTGTGGATTTATCTCTGGGCTTTCTATTTTGTTCCATTGATCTATATTTCTGTCTTTGTGCCAGTACCATACTGTCTTGATGACTGTGGCTTTGTAGTAGAGCCTGAAGTCAGGCAGGTTGATTCCTCCAGTTCCATTCTTCTTTCTCAAGATTGCTTTGGCTATTCGAGGTTTTTTTTTTGTGTATAGTGTTAGAAAGTGTTCTAGTTTCATTCTTTTACAAGTGGTTGACCTTTTTTCCCAGCACCACTTGTTGAAGAGATTGTCTTTTCTCCATTGTATATTCTTGCCTCCTTTGTCAAAGATAAGGTGTCCGTAGGTGTGTGGATTTATCTCTGGGCTTTCTATTTTGTTCCATTGATCTATATTTCTGTCTTTGTGCCAGTACCATACTGTCTTGATGACTGTGGCTTTGTAGTAGAGCCTGAAGTCAGGCAGGTTGATTCCTTCAGTTCCATTCTTCTTTCTCCAGAATGCTTTGGGTATTTGTTTTTTTTTTTTTTTTTTTGTATTTCCATACAAATTGTGAAATTATTTGTTCTAGCTCTGTGAAAAATGCCGTTGGTAGCTTGATAAGGATTGCATTGAATCTATAGATTGCTTTGAGTAATATACTCATTTTCACTATATTGATTCTTCTGATCCATGAACATGGTATATTTCTCCATCTATTAGTTTCCTCTTTGATTTCTTTCATCAGTGTTTTATAGTTTTCCATATATAGGTCTTTTTAAAAAGATTTTTACTTTATTTTACTTTACAATACTGTATTGGTTTTGCCATACGTCAACATGAATCCACCATGGGTGTACATGACTTCCCAATCCTGAACCCCTCTCCCACCTCCCTCCCCATACTATCCCTCTTGGTCATCCCAGTGCACCAACCCCAAGCATCCTGTATCCTGCATCGAACCTAGACTGGTGATTCATTTCTTACATGATATACATGTTTCAATGCCATTCTCCCAAATCATCCCACCCTCTCCTTCTCCCTCTCCCACAGAGTCCAAAAGTCTGTTCTATACATCTGTATCTCTTTTGCTGTCTCGCATACAGGGTTATCATTACCATCTTTCTACATTCCATATATATGTGTTAGTATACTGTATTGGTGGCTTTCTTTTTGGCTTACTTCTCTCTGTACAATCAGCTCCAGTTTCATCCACCTCATTAGAACTGATTCAAATGTATTCTTTTTAATGGCTGAATAATACTCCATTGTGGTATTTTGTTTCTTTAGGTTATGAAAGTATGATAACACATTTATAGGAGACTTGGACGGAGAAGGCAATGGCACCCCACTCCAGTACTCTTGCCTGGAAAATCCCATGGATGGAGGAGTCTGGAAGGCTGCAGTCCATGGGGTCGCTGAGGGTCGGACACGACTGAGCGACTTCACTTTCACTTTTCACTTTCTTGCATTGGAGAAGGAAATGGCAACCCACTCCAGTGTTCTTGCCTGGAGAATCCCAGGGACGGGGGAGCCTGGTGGGCTGCCGTCTATGGGGTCACACAGAGTCGGACACGACTGAAGCGACTTAGCAGCAGGAGACTTGGAAAACAGAATCAGGTTACATATAGTTCCATTATATATTACAGTTTTCTAAGTAGACAAAATAAGATTTTTTAGTTGGAGTTTCAATATCAAACTTGCACAAATTAGTAGAATGAATATACAGAGAAGTAGAAGGATATAGTAGACCCGAAAAACACTCTTACCCAATTCAACATAATTAAGATTTATATAATTTTCACACAACAGTAGGGTACAAATTCTATTCAACTTTCCATGGATTATAAACTTGGAGACACTGGAACATATCCACAGACATAAAACAAGGTTCAAAAATTTAACAGTATAAAGGTATTTCTAGTATTTTGAGAAACCTCCATATTGTTTTCTGTAGTGGTTACATCAGTTTACATTCTCACCAACAGTGTAAGAGGGTTCTGTTTTCTCCACACCCTCTCCAGCATTTATTGTTTATAGTTTTTTTTTTTTTGATGGTGGCCATTTTGACTGATGTGATGTGATACCTCATAGAATTTTTGTTTTGCATTTGTCTAATAATTAGCAATGTTGACCATCTTTTCATGTGCCTGTTAGCCATCTATATGTCTTCTTTGAAGAAATGTCTACTTATGTCATCTATCCATTTTTCAATTGTTTTTTTTTTTTTTTTTGCTTTTGAGCTGCATGAGCTGTTAATATATTTTGGAGATTAATCCCTTGTTGGTCACTTCATTGGCAAATATTTTCTCTCATTCTGTGGGGTTTCTTTTTCATTTTGTTTATGATTTCTTTTGCTTTGCAAAAGCTTTTGTTTAGTAAGGCCCTATATATTTATTTATTTATTTTTCTTTTATTTCTATTGCCTTGGGAGATTGACCTAAGAAAACACTGGTACAATTTATGTCAGAATGTTTTGCCTGTATCCTCTTCTAGGAGTTTTACAGTGTAATTTTCTGCTTAATTCTTTAAGCTCTTTTGAATTTATTTTTGAGTATGGTGTGAGAGGATGTTCTAACTTTTTTGATTCACATACTGCTGTCTAACTCTCCTAACATCATTTGCTGAAGAGACTGTCTTTTTGTCCATTATATATACTTTCTTCTTTTGTCAAAGATTAATTGACTCTAGGTGTGTGGGCTTATTTCTAGACTCTGTATTCTGTTCCATTTATCCATATGTCTGTTTTTGGGCCAATACCATGCTGTTTTGATTACTGTCACTTGGCAGTATTTTCTGAAGTCTGGGAAGATTATGCTTTCAGTTTTGTTCCTTTTCCTCAGGATTGCTTTGCCAATTCTGGTTCTTTTATGGTTGCATATAAATTTGGGGATTATTTGTTCTAGTTCTGTGAAACAGGTAATTTGACTGAGGGATCTCAATAACTGTTTAGATTCTTTTGGGTAATGTGGTCCTTTTATATTATTCCCAGTTTAAAAGCATGGGATTCATGTCAATGTATGGCAAAATCAATACGGTGTTGTAAAGTAAAATAAAGTAAAAATAAAAGTGAAAAAAAAAAAACATGGGTTATTGTTCCATTTCTTTGAATAAATTTCAGTTTTCTTTATTAATGATTCATAGTTCTCAGTGTATGTCTTTCACTTACTTGATCAAGTTTATTCATAAGTATTTTATGATGCAATTTAGAATTTTTTTTTCATTTTTCTCTCTGATTGCTGTGATACACAATTTTCTGCTGATCATTATTTTTCTTTCTCCCTTTTATCTTTCAAATCTGAAACCTGCAGATAAAAGTATGCTTGATACTCTTTTAAGCTTTAATTGAAATAAGATTTGAATGTCATAAAAAAAATTAGAAAGCAAAACTTTAAATAGCTTCTTCAGCTAAAAACCATAAGAACTCACGTGAAATTGCACCTTCTGAAATTTTGTCCAGTGGGCAATCTTGCCTTCCCTAAAAACACATGAAATGAATTTCCAAGGAGAAAGCACATTTGCTTTTACTGCTGGAATGTTGAGTTTATGAGTCAAATGGAGTCACTCAGCAAAAATAAACAGCAGTATAATGATGATTACATACAGCCTTATGTTTGTGTACCTCTGCCTTGCTGCAGCTCAAGGCCTTTCACAGACTGCCTTTCCAATCTCCTTCATATGTCTGCCAAAGACAGAAGCAGATAAGGACTAACTTCGAAGTTTGCATGTGAATAAATCACTGATATAAACCAATGACTAATTTATTTTAGGCTACATTTCAAATCAATGCCAAACCTCAAAAAAAAAAAAAAAAAATTCCCGACATTCTGAGTTTCAGTTTTACTACCTTGAACACAAGGAAAATGCTTTCCTTTTCTAGCTATTTCTGAAGTTCAGCATTGTTGGATGGGAGGCTGGGAGGCTAGAAGGCACACAGCATGGTGGTGTGATGTTTGATCATATCTGCCTCAGTTCAGTTCAGTTCAATTGCTGTCGCTTCCTACTCTTTGCAACCCTATGGACCACAGCACGCCAGGCCTCCCTGTCCATCACCAACTTCTGGAGTTTACCCAAGTGATGCCATCCAACCATCTCATCCTCTGCCTTCCCCTTCTCCTCCTGCCCTCAATCTTTCCCAGCATCAAGGTCTTTTCAAATGAGTCAGCTCTTCGCATCAAGTGGCCAAAGTATTGGAGTTGCAGCTTCAAAATCAGTCCTACTAATCAAATTGCCAACATCTGTTGGATCATGGAAAAAGCAAGAGAGTTCCAGAAAAACATCTATTTCTGTTTTATTGACTATGCCAAAGCCTTTGACTGTGTGGATCACAAT
>SJYT01082071.1:629536-645915 GCA_006410635.1 Cephalophus harveyi | reverse complement strand
TCACAATCAACTGTGGAAAATTCTGAAAGAGATGGGAATACCAGACCACCTAACCTGCCTCTTGAGAAATCTGTATGCAGGTCAGGAAGCAACAGTTAGAACTGGACATGGAACAACAGACTGGTTCCAAATAGTAAAAGGAGTACATCAAGGCTGTATAGTGTCACCCTGCTTATTTAATTTATATGCAGAGTACATCATGAGAAACGCTGGACTGGAAGACACACAAGCTGGAATCAAGATTGCTGGGAGAAATATCAATAACCTCAGATATGCAGATGACACCACCCTTATGGCAGAAAGTGAAGAGGAGCTCAAAAGCCTCTTGATGAAAGTGAAAGAGGAAAGTGAAAAAGTTAGCTTAAAGCTCAACATTCAGAAAACGAAGATCATGGCATCCGGTCCCATCACTTCATGGGAAGTAGGGAAACAGTGGAAACAGTGTCAGACTTTATTTTTTGGGTCTCCAAAATCACTGCTGGTGACTGCAGCCATGAAATTAAAAGACGCTTACTCCTTGGAAGAAAAGTTATGATCAACCTAGATAGTATATTCAAAAGCAGAGACATTACTTTGCCGACTAAGGTCCGTCTAGTCAAGGCTATGGTTTTTCCTGTGGTCATGTATGGATGTGAGAGTTGGACTGTGAAGAAGGCTGAGTGCCAAAGAATTGATGCTTTTGAACTGTGGTGTTGGAGAAGACACTTGAGAGTCCCTTGGACTGCAAGGAGATCCAAGCAATCCATTCTGAAATAGATCAACCCTGGGATTCTTTGGAAGGAATGATGCTAAAGCTGAAACTCCAGTACTTTGGCCACCTCATGAGAAGAGTTGACTCATTGGAAAAGACTCTGATGCTGGGAGGGATTGGGGGCAGGAGAAGAAGGGGACGACCGAGGATGAGATGGCTGGATGGCATCACTGACTCAATGGATGTGAGTCTGAGTGAACTCCGAGAGATGGTGATGAACAGGGACGCCTGGCGTGCTGCGATTCATGGGGTCGCAAAGAGTCGGACACGACTGAGCGACTGAACTGAACTGAAATAAGACTGAAAGGAACATTGAAGACCTCCTTATTGAACTCTCAGATTTCATACGTTGGATCAGTCTAGTGATATTACTTGCTAAAGCTCACACCTTGAGTATTTTTTTTAGAGCACTTTGAGTCATACAGAGCATTATGCCTTCGCTCTTCTCAGCCTTTCAGAGGAGTAAAGAGGAGTGTGCTTCTCCATGCTGCTGTCATTCTTTTTTCCCCCTCATTCTTTGGCTTGTTCCTCTCATTTTCTCTATTAGTCTTTATATAAATATCTCCTGAATTAGTAGCCTAGAGAATATTTGGAAAGTCACCAAAGAACTTGAAATTCCTCAAAATTACCTCTCGATCACATCTGTCCTGGGAGCCCATCTGATCCTCTTCCTGAAGGTCTGTGGGGTAAATAATGGCTTATCTCTCATATTAAAAACATTTGTTTTGTTTTAATTTAACAAATGCAGTGTTGTTAATCCTTCTTCAAGCATAACATATTCCCAACTTTTGATATCTTCACTGTCCCTAAACTGTCAAGCTGATCATAAACAGCATCTCTTACCCCTAAGTAACAGTAAGACATAGAATGTTACAGAAACTGAAATAGCAAGGGTGTAATGTGCATGCTAAGTCATTTCAGTTGTGTCTGACTCTGTGATCCCATGGACTGTAGCCCATCAGACTCCTTCATCTGTGGAATTTTCCAGGCAAGAATAGTGGAGTGGGTTGCCATTTCCTTCTCTAAGGAATCTTCCTAAGGGATCTTCCCTTCCCTACTGAGGGCTGTGAAAACAATAGCTATAAACTGAAAGAAATTCAAATAGGAAAGTAAATCTGATTACCTTTTGCACAATTTCCACTTTCTTTTCATACGTATAAGATGATCATTCACTTCCCCTTTAATAGTACTCAGAAAAATATTACTCACCATGCGATATCTGAAAGAATTATACTGTTTCTTCTAAAACTTGCAGGTTTTTTTTTGTTTGTTTGTTTGTTTTGTTTATGTTGTTTGTTTTGTATTATAAGTGAAATAATGATAGTTCTTCTACTCTGTTAAATCTGTACTCTGTTCAGTAACCTGTGCCTGGGATGCCATGACATTGTAGATGAGAAGCACACAGCACAAAATTTAGTTCCAGAACTTCTTCATATGTCTACCCTTGGGAGCTGGGATTCTTTCCATATAGGATAATTAGTGTCAGAGGAGCGAATCATTATCCTAGTGCTGAGTATGAATTGCACTGACTGTATCATCACAAGGATTCTTTAACAAAATAGCTATCAAGATTTCAGAGGTGAACTTGAATATACTGAGCTTCTCTGAGTGATACCCAATGACTGTGGCTTCCCACTGCTTTATTAGCTAGCTAATGTATTGATACCAAGGATAAATTCTCTGCTTTGAATGATAATCGTGATTATTATTGTTATTTGGCTGTGCTGGATCTTTGTTGCCGTGCATGGACTTTCTTTAGTGGTGGAGAGTGGGGGCTACTTTCTAGTGGTACCTGGGCTCCTCACTGCAGTGGCTTCCCTTATCGTGAAGCACGGACTCTAGACACGAGGCTTCAGTGGTTGTGGTTCCTGGGCTCCAGAGCACGGGCTCAGTACTTGTGGCACATGGGCTTAGTTTCTCTGTGGCATGTAGGATTTCTGGACCAGGGATCGAACTCCTGTCCCCTGTATTGGCAGATGGATTCCTATCCACTGCATCACCAGGAAAGTCCCCAGGAGTCATCATTATTCACTTATGGCTATTTTCTGTTGTAGGCTTGATTTCAATAGGGAGTAGCTTCTTTCTGATACATACACATCTTAGAATACTAATCTGACTCTCTGTCCCCTCCAATACAAAGTAAAATTTTCAGTGAGAAGTGACTCTGGTTATTATATCCTTCTACTCCTGTGTCTGGCTCCAGAATGAACCTCACAGATGGATCACATACCAGGATTTAGTGCCTTTTCAGTGGAGACAAGTTTCAGAGTGTACCGTTTGACTAGACTTCAAAAACAAAAAAAGAAAAAAAGAAAAAAATTCTAGTGTTTTTGTATTTCCATCAAGGGCAACAATACATGTAGCATACTGGTAGTGCTTTCCACTAGAGTTGATGTTAAAAAAGTTAGTTAAATGTAGCTTTTCCACAAATCTATCAGAATCTGTACATCTTATTTACCAGTATCCTTTCCCTTATTTCTGATTTTCATCAGAATCTCACATATTTTTAAAGCAAAAATAATAATAATATTTCCCATAGCCTATAGGAATTTATACTATTACACATGATGATTTTTAATATTCATGTTACAATAGGAATGTAATTGAATACCAAGATTCATGTATCAAATTAATAACTAAAATAGGTTATAATTAATACTGGGCTATTTTACTTTAGAATGTTATTCTAAACAGTTGTGGAGATTGTGAGTAGTTAATTAATAATTTGGTTGATGTCTCCTGTAGGCCAGAAATAGATATTTCTCATCTGCTTCATACAGTTGTTTTTCACTCATGAGGTGTGCCAAACACTTGTGAAAATACTATATTTTCCTTGTCCTGTATGTATTATTTCTTGGATAAGAGACACATTCATTTATGTAACAAACATACACACACATTGGTTCTTTCCTTAGCAAAAGGGTGGTTGTGTGACTTAGACCCAGCCCTCAAAGTACCCCAGACTTAACATCTTTCTGTAGTATATATAACAGAAGAAAATTTGTCTTTTGAGGCTGCTTGTTTTGGGTTTCTACAAGAACAGACCCTGAGGCCTAGATTTAAAAGAAATTAATTTATTTGAGAGGCTGTCCAAAGAAACACTGGTGGGGCACAGGGAATGATCATGAAAGGAAAAAGAATCAGTTGAGGGTGTGCGAATGAGCAGGTGATTGCTTTGGGAAGTGGAAGCTCAATCCCATTGAGAACTTCTTGGCAACGGTATAGAACAAACCTTGAAGTTAAGGTTGTTCCAGGGCTGTTAACTGCTCCACACTTCCAGGTTGCCCTTGCTCCAGCAGCCGCAGAAGGCCCCCAGGTAGAGAGACTGCAGATGCTTGGGATAAGAAGCCACTAGCATGAATAGGAACTACAAGTGCCAAGGGACAATTGGCAGAGGACCAAGAGCATCCAATACATTGGTCAACTGGAAGGAAGAGACTCTTGGGTAACTGGTGACTATAGGACTTCAGTGTGTAGTGAACCTAACCAAGGTTAAAGATGAAACAGAGAAAATTAGAAGCAGAAAAAAGTGGATAAAGGAGATACACAGAGAAACCAAGGTGGAATATTATTTGAGTCCTTAGACCCAGCTGTTCTTCAAGGTTAATCTCCAGACATCCTAGTCACGTGAAGCACTACATTTCTTTTTGCTTCCCCTTCTTAGTGTGAGTTTCTATAACGCATCACTAAAACAAGTCTTAATTAATATACCCACCATTATGATTGTTAGATCCAGGGCTTTCTAAACTCTTAATTGTATATTAAAAGAGGATAGTGAAAAAAGTTGACTTAAAACTCAACATTCAAAAAACTAAGATCATGGCATACGGTCCCATCACTTCATGTCAAATAGATGGCAAAATAATGGAAACAGTGACAGACTTAATTTTCTTGGGCTCCAAAAATCACTTCAGAAGGTGACTGCAGCCATGAAATTAAAAGATGCTTGCTCCTTGGAAGAAAAGCTGTGACAAACCTAGACAGCATATTAAAAAGCAAAGACATTGCTTTGCCAACAAAGGTCTATCTAGTCAAAGCTATGGTTTTTCCACAGTCGTGTATGGATGTGAGAGTTGGACCATAAAAGAAAACTGAGTGCTAAAGAATTGAATCTTTTGAACTGTGGTGTTGGAGAAGACTCTTAGGAGTCCCTTGGACAGCAAGGAGATCAAATCAGTCAATCCTAGAGAAAATCAACCCTGAATATTCATTGGTAGGACTGATCCTGAATGTTAGCTTCCATAGGCCATTCTTGAACTTGCTTTCTGGTAAAATAGAATTCTTGATAATAAGAAGGATCAAAAAGTTTTATATTCTACTTTAGTGGAATGATGAGAAATCCAACAAAATGCCAGGTGAACACCACTGTCTAAGATAGAAAAGTGCCCTGAATAATTAGTTTCCTACTCAATATTGTTGAAGCTCTCTATTTCTCTTAGAAATTTTTATTTTTTGTGGGATTTAGATCAGTGTGTAAGTATGTCTTGAATCAGAGAAGTTGATATTCATGGAAAAATGTCATTTATACTTCGTTGCTTCCAGTAATATTGGACCCACACATATTCTCCATCACATCCCCATCTCTACTTCCTTTTAGGGCACACTTCTTAACAGTGTGCCATGAAGGAACACACAACACACTACAAAAGTGATTCAAGATCCTTTGGTCAAAAGTGCCTAGTTCCCTTTCACATCCTCAGGTATTTAAGTCATGCTTGATTCACCATTTTTTAGCACTAGCTGATGAATCCCAGTGCCTGTTCTCAATGAGGCAAGTTTGATATGAGCAATCCTTCTTTTTCCTGATTGGTACCAGTTGATTTCTTATATTTTGAGTTCTAGAAAATAAAAACAACTACCTCAGCCTACTTTTACATAAGATAAGGGATTTATTGTACCGAGAGTTATACAGTGCAGTACATGAGTAATTATTACATCTAGATTGAACTGTAGTATGATAAGTATTTACGAAATCCTACCTGAAAGAGAAATTCCCAAGATGAATAGGAGATTTTCAATTTGAGCCCTAGACTTCTGTTACCAAGCATTCTGCTTTTGCTTATGCCAGAGAAACAGGATCTTAGATCATTTATTTTTCTGTCTGTAGGGGTTTTCCTGACCAAATGAACTGAAAGATCTGAGTTAGAAAGAATAAGCTTGCCTTCATAATGAGTAGGTTTATGTTAGATGAAGCAGTCACAAACTCCTCATGACTGGTCTAGTTGTTGTTGTTTTTGGCAAAAAAGATTTTAAATTTATTCATGTAGTTTTCCCTATTTACTTTCCTTTTATACCTCCTATTGAATATAAGTAAAACACTTTATTTTGTCTTAATTATTTTCAAATCATGAAGCAAATAATATTTGACATGAAGAAAAATAGGTTTATCATAGATTGTTTCTACACCTGTAACAATTGCAGTTATTTTAATATAAAGGAAATTCTGAAAATGGTGTACTGGGTAAGAAGCAGAAAGATGGAGCAGGGATTTCCAAAATCCCATTCTTCCATAAAAAGTGATCGCCTTTGTAGTTTTATCACATGATTTTAAAAAAGTAATAAATAATTAGAATGTTTCATAAGAAAGGGGAAAATTACCTTAGAAGTGTAAAGAAAGCTGAGCACTGAAGAACTGATGCTTTTGAACTGTGGTGTTGGAGAAGACTCTTGAGAGTCTGTTGGATTACAAGGAGATCCAACTCAATCCTGAAGAAAATCAGTTCTGAATATTCATTGGGAGGACTGATGTTGAAGCTGAAACTCCAATATTTTGGCCACCTGATGTGAAGAACTGACTCATTGGAAAAGACCCTGTTACTGTGCAAGATTGAAGGCAGGAGGAGAAACGGACAACAGAGGATGAGGTGATTGGATGGGATCACTGATTCGATGGACATGAGTTTGAGCAGCTCCTTGAGTTTGGTGATGGACAGGTAAGCCTGGCGTGCTGCAGTCCATGGGGTTGCAAAGAATCGGACAATGACTGAGCGACTGAACTGACTGACTGAACTCAGAAACTGGCAGCTAGGAGTTCTCAATAAGGATGTTGTGTTTCTAACTGATGTTTATGGAGTATAAACAACACTCAAAAAATTCACTCTGTAACCATGATAGAACAATATAGGGACACATACCCTAAGCAACCAAAACTTGTAATAGTAATAGAACTAGTAAGCCTCCTTCATCTGGCTAAATTTCAGCGGTTATTATTTCTTTACCCTTGGCAACTATGCTGCTCCTTTAATTTTCAGGCTTCTTAGGCAAAAATTACTGAGATAACCAAGAAGCACACTGTCTTCACTTCCTAATGGCACTCAATCTAAGTTGACACCTGCTTCCCTACATTTGCCTTAAAATTATCCAGAATAAGCACAAACACTGTAATATACCCCATCAACTCCCTGGTGCTGAGATTCCCATGGTTCCGCTGGTGCATGCTCTCAGTCACTGCAGAAGGCTAAATAAACCTAAACTGTATGATTGCAGGTTTCTAGTTGTCTTTGATCAGTTGACTTCGTTATTGGGATTATGGCAAAAATGGACCATCTAAACTGTCTCCATAAAGTCTAATTTAGAGTGTAGTCTGAAATTATAGGCTAAGGTTATGATTTCATTCCTTATTAAAAATGCAGTTGGGATGGTATTAATAGAAGGGACTCCAGTGGTGTTGACTTAAATTTTCTATGCAGCAAGAGAAATTTGAAGTGTAGAAATCCTCTTGGGTTTCTCCAATTAATACCAAAATTAGTATCAAGTTTGCCATAATGAAAGTATTTTCTCACCTTTGCTACAAATTTGAGCATTGATTTTTTTTTTTTTTTTAATTAGGAAAAAAAAAAAACAAAAACTCATGAAATCACTAGAGGGGCAAGAATAATAAAGGCCATGGAGATTTAATCTTTTTAACTTTCCCCTTCCCTGAATACCATACCCTATTAGTTTATTTTCATTTTAAACATTTCAATCAGTTCAATTCAGCAAATGCATACTGAATGACTCCTGTAAGTCTGGTATTATACTAGTGTTGAAATTGTTAGTTGCTCAGTCGTGTCTGACTCTTTGTGAACCCATGGACTGTAGCCTGCCAAGCTCCTTTGTCCATGGCATTCTCCAGGCAAGAATACTGGAATGGGTAGCTATTTCTTTCTTCAAGGAATCTTCCCAACCCAGGACCTGAACCTGTATCTCCCGCATTGCAGGCAGATTCTTTATCGTATGAACCACCAGGGAAGTGGCTGAAGGATATTCCACCATGAGCAGATACCATTTCACAGTTTCAGAGAGTTCATAGGTTAATAAAAGGTAAGAGAGGAGCTAAAATAAATGTGAATAATTTGCACATAAATTCAGTGAAATTTTAAGCCCTGAGATAGTCTGATTTTCAGAGCTTTGGCAAAATAATTATATAATTGTAGCTTTCACTTTTTTCTCTTAAATGTCATTTTCATGAAATGAATAACACAATTACACATAATGAAAGGAGATAATTATTAAACATCATCAGGTGTTTTATATTTTACATGCCAAGATCCTGGATTGTTTCTAAAGAGAAAATTAGTGTTTTGACCGTTATCTAGAATTTGAGGGTATAATTATAGAAGATTGTAGGGTATTTTATTCTAAGATTCACCTGAAGACACTGGTTGCAACACTCTATGTAAATGTTTTCCCTTACAGCCTTACACCATGCCTCAAAAAAGAGTTTGTATTTGGGGTTTTCTTTAGAAGAAAATAAAAAATCTATTAGCTTTCTGAACATATAAGCTTATATACTAGGAAACTGAATTCCAAGTCCTCCACAACAGTGTTTGGCTGACATCTAGAAATGCAGTCTTGTGGGGATGGGGTTTATTCAGATCATTGAGGAGAAGGAGTAGCACCCTGTCAAACATGGGGAATAATAAAATGGGTTATCCTCTCATGCTAATTTCTCATGAAGTGAGTAAACTAAATATACAATAAGTACATATTGTTCTTATTGTAGAAATATGTTTTAACTTCTTTCCTTGGCAGGTCCTTTAGAAAATACAAATTTACAGTTCCAAGCTATTATATGCGAGATTTTCTTTTAATCATCTTTTAATAGAATTGGCATTATTATCTAATACAGCTAGGCATAAGTACTTATAGATATTTGTCAAATGTTTAGTATGAGACCTGGACCATTACAAATGTATCTCACACACAAAAAAGTAATTTTCATTTTCTTCCCAAATGACAGTGTGGTTATTAGACTCCATCTCTAAAATGCCTACAAGCAAATTTAATTAGTCAGTTAAATGAAACTGTCAGAAATTTAAGAAACATTTTTATAGTAAATTATAGCCCTAGGTATTTCTTAATTTGCTTTGTGTAACTTCAACTGGAAAGTATGTTTATAATATCCTATTTGTTCAGCATGGATGAAGGTCACTTCACATTTACTTTCATCTTCAAATCGCCTGGCCATTTCACAGCTGTTTGAATTTTAGTAAGAGGGAACCAGTTTAGAAAAAGGAAAAAATAATAATACCATTTGGCATTTATGAGGTTTATCATAATTCTGCTCTTGGAAACTATGGAACAAGGCTGATGTTTTTGTTTCAAGTCATAAGTTATGGAAATTAATTCTACAGACAAAATTAATAGGTGTAAAATTATGGTAATTATAGTCATGGTAACCAGATATCGTTATGCATTAAAAGCCAGTTCTTGTACCGTGGGTCAGAAATGGTATCACGAAATCATAGCCCTCGATTAAATAAACCCTTTTATGTAGTATATTTAAGTGTTGTACTAAAATCATGCCGAATGCTCCTCTGTTAAAGAAGGATAATCTCCTTCCACCAAAAGAAAAGCCAGAAATAAATGAAAAGCTAGAATGAGTCCAGTAGGCAATCACACGTGCAATTAGAAAGACCTATTCATCTTCATGGCTTTTCATCATTTAATTTTTTTATATATCTACAGAGTCAGGAGCTTGAAAATCTTTCATCATTTTCTTTGAAGTTTTATTTTAAGATAACAGATATAGAATACACTCGAACGTTTTTCAGTCAGGTACTTTGCTTTGACATCAAACTTCTTTGTGCCTTTTATTTTCCTCTTTTAAGTAAAAGTTTTGAGATTGAAGAAGAAGCTGAGAAAACAATATATGTATGAAAGAACAATGATGAAAATTAATTATTCCCAGAGAGAAAACAATATCTGATACAGAAGTAAGCACATAAACATCTGTTTCAATAGCAACAATGTATCTATTTAGGCAGCAGACATTAGCATAAACAAGTTGTTGTTTAGTTGCTAAGACATGTCTGACTCTTCTGTGACCCTTTGCACTATAGTACAGAAACCAGATACTTGAGCAAAAAGTAAAATGTAATTAATGATCATTTTTCCTTTTTGTCTTTATGTAAAGTAGACTGAAGTTAAAACTGTCTATTGTTAGTAGAACAGTGACCCCATTGTTATTTTTTCTTTCTGAAAAGTTTATGAAGTTTATTTTTTGAGGTACAGCAAAATAATCCAATGGCTTCTCAGGTGGCTCAGTGGTTAAAGAATCCACCTGCCAATGCAGGAGACACAGCTTCAGGCCCAGGGTTGTGAGGATCCCCTGGAGAAGGAAATGGCAACCTACTCGAGTATTCTTGCCTGGCAAATGCCATGGGCAAAGGAGCCTGCTGGGCTACAGTCCATGGGGTTGCAGAGTTGGACACACCTTAGCGACTCAAGAACATCAACCAAATATACAGTTTGATTCTTTTTTTAAAAAAAATAAACGACCTTGAAGCCTAATCAGTTCAGTTCAGTTGCTCAGTCACGTCTGACTGTTTGTGACCCCATGGACTGACTGCAGCACACCAGGCTTCCCTATCCATCACCAACTCGCGGAGCCTACTCAAACTCATGTCCATCGCATCAGTGATGTCGTCCAACCATCTCATCCTCTGTCATCCCCTTCTTATACCTTCAATCTTGCCCAGCATCAGGGTCTTTTCCAATGAGTCAGTTCGTTGCATCAGGTGGCCAAAGGATTGGAGTTTCAGCTTCAGCATCAGTCTTTCCAATGAATATTCAGGATTGATTTCCTTTAGGATGGACTGGTTGGATCTCCTTGCAGTCCAAGGGAATCTCAAAAGTCTTCTCCAACACCATAGAACAAAAGCATCAATTCTTTGGTGCTCAGTTTTCTTTATAGTCCAACTCTCATCCATACATGACTACTGGAAAAATCACAGCTTTGACCAGATGGACCTTTATTGGCAAAGTAATGTTTCTGCTTTTTAATATTCTGTCTAGGTTGGTCATAGCTTTTCTTCCAAGGAGCAGGTGTCTTTTAATGTCATGGCTGCAATCACCATCTGAAATGATTTTGGAGCCCCCCGAAATAAAGTCTGACGCTGTTTCCACTGTTTCCCCATTTATTTGCCATGAAGTGATGGGACCAGATGCCATGATCTTAGTTTTCTGAATGTTGAGCTTTAAGCCAACTTTTTCACTCTCCTCTTTCACTTTCATCAAGAGGGTCTTTAGTTCCTCTTCACTTTCTTCCACAAGGGTGGTGTCATCTGCATATCTGAGGTTATTGATATTTCCCCCGGCAATCTTGATTCCAGCTTGTGCTTCTCCCAGCCCAGCATTTCTCATGATGTACTCTGCATAGAAGTTAAATAAGCAGGGTGGCAGTATATAGCCTGGACAGACTCCTTTCCTGATTGAAGAGATGTAAACTAAGCACTTCTCCCTCTCATGTATTGTTTTATCCACAAAGTACCCTTACCACTTAAAATTTATTTTAGAAGGTCTGAAGTTTAGAAATAAAAGAAAATATCTCTGGATTTGGACTTCTAAGACCTGGGTTCAAGAATGGAACCCCCTTTTCCTAGTCATGATGCCACTCTCATCTCTGTTTTTTTGTGTTTTTGATTTTTAGTATTTTTATTTTTGAAATATGTTTGCTGATACTTCTATTACAAGCTGTTGTGAAGATCAGATTAAAGGGGCAGTGAATGTATAGCTACTTTGTAAAATTTAAAAAATTTTTCAGAAATCTTCTGAATTGGGTTTTATGTTTCTAATTATCAGAGTTTTTGAATATCTTGCTATGATTTTCTAATGAAAGTCATGGAATATGAACTTTCTTAGAAAATAGGAGATATAGTCACTCTTGAAAGACTATTATTATTATCAAAGATAATCTCTGCTGTTCAGTCACTAAGTCATGTCTGACTCTTTGCAACCCCATGAACTGCAGCATGCCAGGCTACCATCTCCTTCCCTGTCTCCTAGAGTTTGTTCCAACTCATGTCCATTGAGTTGGTGATGACATCCAACCACCTCATCCTCTGTTGCCCCTTCTCCTGGCCTCAAATTTTCCTACATCAGGGTCTTTTCCATTGAGTTGGCTCTTCACATCAGGTGGCCAAAGTATTGAAGTTTCTGCTTCAATATCAGTCCTTCCAATGAATATTCAGAGTTGATTTCCTTTAGGTTTGACTGGTATGATCTCCTTGTTGTCCAAGGCACTCTCAAGAGTCTTCTCCAGCATTGTAGTTCAAAAGCATCAATTCATTGGTGCTCAGGCTTCTTTATGGTCCAGTTGTCACATCTGTACATGACTGCTAGAAAAACTATAGCTTGACTATACAGACCTTTGTCAGCAAAGTGATATGCTTTTTAATATGCTTTCTAGGCTTGTCATAGCTTTTCTTCCAAGGAGCAAGTGTCTTATTAATTTTGTGGCTTCATTCACTGTCCACAGTGACTTTGGAGCCCAAGAAAGTTTAATCTAGGGATTAACAAATAGAAATTCTCAAATCTGGAGACTTGATAAGAGAATACTGACAAGATAGTGGCAGGTAGACCTTATAGTCTTCTGCTCTGGAGTTTGAGGGATCCAGTGGTGCTTGGGTGTACTACAGAGTTAATTGGAGCAGATGGTTTCTTTCACATCATGAAATGTCCTAGATAGAACTAGGTGGAGAAACATTCTATAGCGGCCATTGATAACATTAATAATTATTATAATGTTGAATATTTATTAAACACTATCTCCTGGAAGCTGTTCTAAGTATATTACACATATAGAATTTGATCCTCATAATACTATGTGGTGAGCACAGCTGTTCACCCCAGCTTACAGATAGAAAGATGGAACCAGTCATACCTCCATAAAGTTTATAAAAAAACAAAGTGATGATAATATACATGTATATGCTATTAGCAGATTATACTTTTGAACTGAAGCTATTCAACTCATACATTATTATGGGCTGGAGTCTTTCACTGTCTACCACAACATTCTGGGCTTCTAAGATATGTCCTGTATTATTAAGTTAGATGTGAGGCATCTTTAAAAAGATATTTGTATAAAGTTCTTAAAGAAGCTTAGCAGAGAGCTGGCTTATATGAGGTACTGAATACATGTCAGCTATTGCTGTATGTCAGCAACAACAAAAGATGTTAGGTTCTTGGCCTGAGAACATGATGGTGAAACCCAGAGATGTAACTCCATGTAGTTTGTCTGATGTTGTCCAATATGTGCTATTTAAATTTAGAATACATAAAATTAAATAAAATTTCAGTTTTCAATCAAACTAGTCATATTTCAAGTACTTAGAAGTCACACATGACCAGTGACTACTATATTCCACAGCACAGCATTTAAAAATTTTCATCTTCACAAAAAATCCTACTGGACAAAACTGCTCTAGATATTCCATCCCTTTATGTTCCCTGAATACAAAACTCTGAGATCAAGATTCCTTGTGGTACTAGCTGTGAGGTACAGTTCTAATATTATAAAACTTCTAAGGGAATATTGGGGTGCAATCTAAAAAATGACAGAATGATCTCTGTTCCAAAGCAAATCATTCAGTATCACAGTAATCCAAGTCAATGCCACAACCACTAATACCAAAGAGCTGAATTTGAACAGCTCTATGAAGACCTACAAGACCGTCTAGAACTAATATGCAAAAAGGATGTCCTTTTCATCATAGGGGACTGGAATGCAAAAGTAGGAAGTCAAGAGATACCTGGAATAGCAGGCAAGTTTGGGCTTGGAGTACAAAATGAAGCATGGCAAAAGCTAACAGAATTTTGTCAAGAGAACTGGTCATAGCAAACACTTTCTTCCAACAACAAAAGAGATGACTCTACACACAGACATCACCAGATGTTCAATACTGAAATCAGATTGATTATATTCTTTGCAGCCAAAGATGGAGAAGCTCTACACCATTAGAAAAATGAGATGGGGTGCTGACTGTGGCTCAGATCATGAACTCCTTATTGTCAAATTCAGGCTTAAATTGAAGAAAGTAGGGAAAACCACTATACCATTCAGGTATGACCTAGATCAAATCCCTTACAATTATACAGTGGAAATGAGAAATAGATTCAAGGGTTTAGATCTGATAGAGTGCCTGAAGAACTATGGATGGAAGTTTGTAACATTGTACAGGAGGCAGTGATTATGAACATCCCCAAGAAAAAGAAATGCAAAAAGGCAAAATGGTTGGTTGAGGAGGCCTTATAAATAGCTGAGAAAAGAAGAGAAGCTAAAGGGAAAGGAGAAAAGGAGAGATATACCTATTTGAATGCAGAGATCCAAAGAATAGCAAGGAGAGATAAGAAAGCCTTTCTAAGTGATCAATGAAAAGAAATAGAGGAAAACAATAAGATGGGAAATACTAGAGATATCTTCATGAAAATTAGAGATACCAACGGAATATTTCATGCAAAGATGGGCACAGTAAAAGACAGAAATGGTATGGACCTAATAGAAGCACAGGATATTAAGAAGAGGTGGCAAGAATACACAGAACTATACATAAAAGATCTTAATTACCTGGATAATCATGATGGTGATCACTCATCTAGAGCCAGACATCCTGGAAAGTGAAGTCAACTGGGACTTAGGAAGCATCACTCCAAACAAACCCAGGGGAGGTGATGGGATTCCAGCTGAACTGTTTGAAATCCTAAAAGATGATGCTGCAAAAATTCTGCACTCAATATGCCAGCAAATTTGGAAAACTCAGCAGAGCTCACAGGACCGGAAAAGGTCAGTTTTCATTCCAATCCCAAATAAAGACAATGCCAAAGAATGTTCATACTACTGCACAATTGAACTCATCTCACACAGCTGCAAAGTAATGCTCAAAATCTCCAAGCCAGGCTTCAACAGTACGTGAACCATGAACTTCCAGATGTTCAAGCTGGATTTAGAAAAGGCAGAGGAACCAGAGATCAAATTGCCAACATAAATTGGATCATAAAAAAAGCAAGACAGTTCCTTAAAAACATCTACTTCTGCTCCATTGACTATGCTAAACTCTTTGACTGTGTCAATCACAATCAACTGGAAAATTCTTAAAGAGATGGGAATACCAGACCTGCCTCCTGAGAAACCTGTGTGCAGGTCAAGAAGCAACAGTTAGAACTGGACATGGAACAACAGAATAGTTCCAAATCAGGAAAGGAGTACATCAAGGCTGAATATTGTCTTCTTGCTTATTTAGCTTGTATGCAGAATACATCATGTGAAATGCCAGGCTGGATGAAGTACAAGCTGGAATCAAGATTTCCGGGAGAAAATATCAATAACCACAGATGTGCAGATGACACCACCCTTATAGCAAAAAATGAATGTGGGAGGGGGATTCAGGATTGGGATCTCATATACACCCATGGTGGATTCATATCAATGTATGGCAAAACCAATATGGTATTGTAAAGTAAAATAAAGTAAAAATTAAAAAAGAAAAAAAGAAAATAAATAAATAAAAAATAAAGAGATTTAATGAAAGTGGAAGAGAAGAGTGAAAAAGTTGGCTTAAAGCTCAACATTATAAAAACTAAGATCATGGCATCCAGTCCTATCACTTCATGGCAAATAAATGGGGAAACATTTGAAACTGTGAGAGACTTTATTTTCTTGGACTCCAAAAGCACTGCAGATAATGACTGCAGCCATGAAATAAAAAGACCCTTGCCCCTTAGAAGAAAATCTATGACCAACCTAGACAGCATATTAAAAAGCTGAGTCATTACTTTGCTGACAAAGGTCTGTCTAGTCAAAGCTATAGTTTTTCCAGTAGTCATGTATGGATATGAGAGTTGGACCATAAAGAAAATTGAGCATGAAGAATTTATGCTTTTGAACTGTGGTGTTGGAGAAGACTCGTGAGAGTCACTTGGTATCTAAGGAGATCAGACCAATGCATCCAAAAGGAGATTAGTCCTTACTATTCATTGGATGGACTGATGCTGAAGCTGAAACTTCAATTCTTTGGCCACTTGATGTGAACATCTGACTCATTGGAAAAGACCCTGATGCTGGAAAAGATTGAATTTTGGAGGAGATGGGGACTACAGAGGATGAGATGGTTGGATGTCATCACCACTCGATGGGCGTGAGTTTGAGCAAGCTCTGGGAATTGGGAATAGACAGGGAAACATCGAGTACTGCAGTCCATGGGGTCACAAAGAGTCAGCAACAACTGTGTGACTGAACTAAACTGAACGGAATATTTGCGCTAGGATAAATTACTCCATAAGCCCACTATTAGTGACAGAAATATCCTACCAGTTCCATATAGTGGTTTTCCCATAGGTTTGGAATGATTCAGTTCAGTTCAGTTCA
>SJYT01082071.1:589052-628091 GCA_006410635.1 Cephalophus harveyi | reverse complement strand
TTTTCCTCTATTTCTTTGCATTGATCACTGAAGAAGGCTTTCTTATCTCTTCTTGCTATTCTTTGGAACTCTGCATTCAGGTGCTTATATCTTTCCTTGTCTCCTTTGCTTTTCGCCTCTCTTCTTTTCACAGCTATTTGTAAGGCCTCCCCAGACAGCCATTTTGCTTTTTTGCATTTCTTTTCCATGGGGATGGTCTTGATCCCTGTCTCCCGTACAATGTCACGAACCTCATTCCATAGTTCTTTAGGCACTCTATCTATCAGATCTAGGCCCTTAAATCTATTCCTCATTTCCACTGTATAATCATAAGGGATTTGATTTAGGTCATACCTGAATGGTCTAGTGGTTTTCCCTACTTTCTTCAATTTGAGTCTGAATTTGGCAATAAGGAGTTCATGATCTGAGCCACAGTCAGCTCCCGGCCTTGGAATGATTCAAGGAAAGAATTATTGTCCAATACTTGATGGTACCCTGAGTGAGCAGAAACAGCAGTTGAAAGAAAATAAACCATAACCCAGCATTTGAGGGAACTGAGAATACTGAGGAACAAGGATGCAGATTGGCCATTTGTAAATCTTCTATGTAGGCTCAGCTGGCACCAAGTGCTGATAGACAGTATTATGGTTAATGCCCCTCAGTTTCCCTTTGTGGTGATATCTGTTGCCACTCTCATCCAAAGAGCTGGCACATAATCAAGACCTTGTCAAATCATGTAGTTCTGCCCACTAGCTACTGTGAAACATTCAGGGATGGGCATGAAGAGAATGAAATTTAATTCTAGGAATTTTGTTGGGACTATTGGGAAATGGAAGGTAGGGGTGAGGATGATGCAGGGTTAAAGTTGCCAAAGGTCTCCACAGAAGGAAGTAGCCTAATAATAAAGGAAAGAAGTGACAGTGAGTCTCATATGTAGCCCTAGTGCCAGGTAGTACCCCCAAACTGGTATTGTATCATATTTTGTACCAGGTAATTTTTTTCTTAAACAAGTATTGCATTTCTGTTATTTGAAACCAAAACAACTTGACACTCCCTCCCAAAAAAAATATATCTAAATTTGAAGCTAGATATGACCTTACAGTTCATATAAACTTGCTGCTTTTTTTTTTTTTCTATTAAGGGTCTTGGAAGCGTTAGTCAAAGCAAACTTGTATAAGCCCAAATTTCTTTGAAGTTTTATGATTTATTTTAATACAGCATACATATTTTGCATTTCACTCCATAATATGGCTATTGGGTATATTTGTTCCTTTGATAATTAATATGAATAATATAAAGGCTTAATAATCAAATAGAATTGAAATAGCATTATGTTGGAAGAAGAGCTTTAAATTTTCCTATTTTCACATTAATCTAATTATTGCCTAAAGTATTTATGGTTTCAAAGATTTTAAATAGCTTTGTATTTTTGTAATGCCTTTTTTGTTGTTGCTGTTAATTGTTTCTGCTCCCTAACTGATTACTTTGAGATACCACTCTTATTCTTTCCCCATTCATGGTACTGGCGTCAGCCCATTTTGACATATAATATTCAATTAATGTAATGCTTAATATCTAACCATCTCATACTCTGCCATCCCCTTCTTTTGGCTTCATTCTTTCCTGATATTAGGTCTTTTCCAATGAGTTGGACTCTGAACGTGAATCTGACCAAATTCCTTGAGATAGTGGAGGACAGGGGAGCCTGAGATGCTGCAGTTCATGGGATCACAAAGAGTTGGACATGACTTAGTGACTGAACAACAATATTCAATTGAGGTTGTCTTTAAAGTTCAAAAATTTAGCATTTTCAATAAGTTATAGAAATTTAGAGGAATTACATCTTCAGACAAGATAGCATTAGCAACCTTTCTTTATACATTTTTGTTAAGTATATAGTCAGGTAGGCTACTAGGAAGATAGTGTAGTATTATGAAAATACTTTGGTTCTTTCCTTCTCTTACATTGTATGGTAGTAACTATTGTTTGATTCCTGTAGATGATGAAAGCATGCATTACACAAAATCTCATGATTTTTCTGTGAGAATAGTTCTCATTTTAAATACATTAGATTCTTGGTGTCATAACTTCTACAACAGGGAGACATTTGCTAGTAGTCATATTTTACATCAGTAATCATAAGGCAATGGCACCCCACTCCAGTACTCTTGCCTGGAAAATCCCATGGATGGAGAAGCCTGGTGGGCTGCAGTCCATGGGGTCGCTAAGAGTCGGACACGACTGAGCGACTTCACTTTCATGCCCTGGAGAAGGAAATGGCAACCCACTCCGGTGTTCCTGCCTGGAGAATCCCAGGGACGGGGGAGCCTGGTGGGCTGCTGTCTATGGGGTCGCACAGAGTCGGACACTACTGAAGTGAATTAGCAGCAATCATTATTAAGACTGAGGCTCAGGGAATATCTGTTATATATTTTGCAAATTTGGATAATCTCCATCTCACCCCCAACTGAATAATCATGTGTTCTCTGACACATATTTAAAAGTCAGCATGTAATATATTAAATGATAGTCATGCTTCTAAAGGGTCAGAAAACCAGTGCTGTACCAGTGATAGTGGAAAGGGGTTAACACAAAATAGAAATCAATCAGAAGAGTTGATTAAAGAAAATAAAAAAAAAAGAGAGAGAGAGACACTAACAGAAATAAATGCTCATGCAAATATATGTAGGTATGTATATATATAAAACAAGAAAGCTACGTCTACAGACATGAGATATTACTACTTGTTTAATGCTTCCATCCTAATTGTACAAGGTAGGTTTAGGCATTTATCCATAGCATTTGAATTTTATGGACTCAGTATCCAGAGACACTCAATTATGAATATGTATTTATGCTTTTATGCATATTAGGTACTTTAACCCTGTTGCTAGTAAATATCTGTTTATGTTATTACTCTTATGCTGATTCTCATCAGACCATCTGCTAATTATGTACTTGTCTTTCCTTGTCACAGTACATGCAGGAAGAGAATGCACTGGTTCTATAAATGCAAATATTTTGATTCACATGATAGTTCTCTTGCACACATAAATCTATGCATTTTCAAGATGCTTTTAGTTATCAGTGTTGGAAACATCATAGTTGACCTTCGAAGGAATCATTGAAATGTGTTTACCCGTCAAGTTTGTGAGCATGGAAAGGTGAGGCTAGCATTTGGGCTACACTTAATTTATCAAAATTAATCCTTTTGGACTGTATTTGGAAAGTTTTCTGATGGTAGTTCCACAGCCTTGCTGATTGCTATCTACCAAATATCTATATTAAAAATGAAAAACAAAACAAACACGTAGACTCAGGTAAGATAATTCACTGACATTGGCCAAAAATTGTTTTAATAAATAACAAATCTATGATGCCTGTGAGAACTGTACCCCCATAGATATGCCATCAGTGTGCAGAATACAACTTTAAAATCTTTGTGGTGGTCATGTGATTCTCTCCTGCCCTCCCTACTTGCTGGACTGTGGGTTCCTAGATACAAGAAACTTTACACTGATCTGTTGTATGCTTGCAGCAATTAGGAATGCTTGCACATAGAATTACTTAATATATAAATAAATTCATTAAGGCAAATTAAAAGTGAAAAGCACTATGGGTATGTGAATTCAAGAAGAAAATCTAACTTCAAAGGTGAATATTTCTTTTGCATACTTTGATCCTCACTAAAAGAACATCTAAAATGAATGACCCTGTTTTTAACCTACTAGTATCTCTCTTAAACTACAAGATAGGTTTGTTTCAATGAAGGTTATTCTTTATTTCTTTTGTGTTATACCTACAGAACTTGGCTTTTTTTTTTTTTTTTCCATATCTGTACTTCTTTCTCCTTTCCTATAACTTCAAACCGGGAGTGATGGAGAAACTTTATTAATTAATTCCCTTTAGACACAGCAATAAACTGGCAAACTGCTGCTGCTTTTGAAAGGTAGAGATTTGTTTTGCATTTTTCTCTTCTTGCACTTAAAGTGATCCTCTGTTTGCTAAGGTACAACTGAAGAATACTGTTTGAAAATTGTTTAGGGGTGCTTTTATAATTGGATCATAGCCAATTCTATCTTTTGTGCTTATTAATAGATTTTTTCAAGTTGTTTTCCTTTGAAATCACTATTAAAATCTTTTTTCTTCTTAATACTTACATTTTAGAAGTTTTCTTTATGCATCATGATACTTATCTGAACCCTCGAAATATAATAGTATTTTAAGATCTGGTTTGAAAAGAAAGCTTGGCTTGTGATGCCTTAACAAGGGCGCCTAGTAACGCTTTAGATTTAACTGTTACAAAAGGCTGTATTCAGTGTCCTTGTGCTGACGTTTCTTCATGTTTTACAGATGATTCAAAATAATGCATTATTTCTGGGCTGTAGTTTTACAAGAGCAAGATTTTACTGCATTATTCAAATGCAGTATTCAGCCTCGTTCAAGTGCAGAAAAACTGCTCTGAGTACCACTGCTGTCTCAACAATGTAGTCACTGCTGCTGCTGCTGCTAAGTCACTTCAGTCGTGTCCGACTCTGTGTGACCCCAGAGACGGCAGCCCACCAGGCTCCCCCGTCCCTGGGATTCTCCAGGCAAGAACACTGGAGTGGGTTGCCATTTCCTTCTCAATGTAGTCACAACCCACTCAAATACTGCATGATCTGTAGTTCTCTTTTATTTTTGGCCTAGTGTGATATATCATTCTTATAAGGTTTCTCTTATCAAGAAAAGTTTTAATTTAAGTTTTATCTATTTAAAATTCAATTTGAAATTTCTGATTTAATCCCTTATTTACATTACATTTGCATTATAGTTTCATATATTTGAAAGTGCTTTGATGAGAATTTTATGGCATGTTAGATGTAAGTCATGCTACTAGAGAAAGGGAAGAATTGGAAACTTCAGAATATGAAAATCAGATATAAGTTTAGTCATCCAGGAGGAGAAGGAGGAACTAACAGTCTGATATGAAGCATGCAAAATCCTGTCTTTGGCTTTAGTTCAGCCCATCTTGACATCGAAGAATCTTGCTAGTGAAAGATGAAAATGGAATTTGTTTGATAAAATGAAAATGATAAAAATTGGATGGATACCAGTGTCATGTTTCCAAACAATTAACCTAAATAATTTTTCCCTACAGAAATACTTTTGAGGCAAAGGAGAAAAGAACAAAATAAATATAAATAATACTTTAAATGTTTTCTTTTTGCATTTACAAGGAGAATCTTGCCCTCTTTCTAGGGACTTTGCATGGGTGTTAAATGTTGCTATGTATGGCTGTTGAAATAGTAGCACCAAGAAGTTTGGTTAAGCTCATGAATGACTGTTTAGAGATATCCTTTCAGAACTTCACATTTTGTGCCAGACTGTGTTCCAAATCTATGACACTAGTCAAAACAAAAATTGAAGTCATGATAAAAATACTCTTGAAGGGCTTATGTCTAGCCCAAACAACAGTTTCTTGCTTCAGCTCCTATAATAAAGATGTCTTACCACACCACAACAACAGCTTTGCAATGCACAGCTATGATTCCCAAGTAGATATTTCTTCAAGACTTCTTGCATGAATAGACTTTCAAATCTTTACTCATGTTATAAGGTTTTGCATGGATGGAGTTCCCTGGAGATCTTTCCACCCCCATATGGCAAAACCGTAGTCATTCTTCAAGATATGTGTTAAAATAAACTAATGAGATGTAAATTTGAGCCTATACTTTCCAAGACTGAATACATTATACAGTCTTGAATTTATCCATCTTGTGTGTCTATACATTTTAATATAAATATATAACGACTTAAGTTAAAAACCATTTAGTTAATTTGGGGTACTTTCACAGGCTGAATTCAAAGGCAACCGGATATAAGGAAAGCTCCTGCCAATAGAAATCTTAAAAACACATAAATTGGGTAGGGGGTGGGATCAAGATGGTGAACTAAGAAGACCTTCAACTCACTTCCTCCTATAAATACATCAGATCTTCAACTATACAGAGCAGCTGTCATTGAGAAGGACCTGTACACTAGCAGAACAGCTCTTCTATAACCAAGACTTTAAAGAGAGAACAACAAGGAAACTGGCAGAAAGAGAAGCGATCTAATTGGGAACTACAACCCTTAATGGGTGACCCAGAAGAGCAGGAGAATATCATTGGCTTGGACATCCTCACTGAGTGAGGGGTACAAGCCCCATAGAAGTCACCCTATCCCTGGGGTCTGACACTAGAAAGGTAAGTCCCCTTAGATGGTTTGCAAACCAGTAGGGCTTAGAGAGGGCTGTAAGAAACAGACTTCACTGTTGAAGAGCACACACACAGACTTGCTTGTCCCAATTCCAGCGCAAAGGCACCAAATTGAAAACTACTGATGTTTTGACCACCCTGCCAGGACCACCCTGGATCCCATTTCACACTGTACTCCTGTTCCAGCCTTTTCTGTTTCAGCAGTAGTTCCAGCTAAGGTGAAAACCACTATTGCCAATGCACAAAGAAAATGAAAATGCCAATTTGAAAACATATATGCACCTCAGTGTTTATACGGGCATCATTTACAATTGCCAAGATATAAAAATAACCTGTCTCCATCAAGAAATTAATGGGTAAAGAAGATGTGATATATATAAATACACAATAGAATATGATAAAACCATAAAAATAATGAAATATTGCCATTTTTTACATGATGGAAGAATCTAGTGTGTATTATGCTTAGTGAAATAAGTCAGAGAATGACAAATACTGGTATGCTTTCAATTATATGTGGAATATATAAAATAAACTGAATGAATATAACAAAAAAGAAATATATGCAGAGAACAAACTAGTGGTAACTAATGAGGAGTGGGGAAGAAAGGTTAATGGCATTAAGGGGTACAAACAACTAAGTATAAAATAAACAAGACTCAAGGAGAGCAGAGAGAATGTAGACAATATTTTATAGTAACTTTATATAGAGTATAATCCATAAAATATCAATACTATGTTGTACAGCTGGCACAAATAGAATAATGTACATTACCATACAACATTACAAACAAAAAACCCACATAATTTCAAATTAACTAATTTAACTCTATAGAGTAGAATCTACTCTGATATCTCCTAACAGTGCTTAAAAGTAAGCATCAAAAGATCAAGCTTAACTGCAAAGAAATCAACTTATTGTTGTAGGGGAAAAAAAATGTTTATTAAGAAAACATCAGAAAAATTTAGGTGCTCAAGAACTTAGCATCATAAGTACAAGAATACAATGAAAACATTATTAAATATGTGAAGAATCCAGAAAATGTCACCAATAACCAGGAACAGGGTGAGTCAATAGAAATGGATTGAGAAATGACAAAGACAATAGAGTCAGCAGTAAAGAAGGTCAACCAATTATTAGAATCTTGTTCATTAAAAACTCTGAACCTCACTGGAAGGCAATTCTTAGAAATATCTCTGTGCCTAGCTTAATCCTGGTTGTTAGGGACTTACTATTCTTTTTCTGTGTTTATACCCTGAAAGCATGAATTGTGGGAAAATTGGAGTATGTCTGTAAACATTGTGCATAGTAGACATCAGGATAAAGAATATATATACCAGAGATACACATTTGGTAATGATAATGGAGTCAGTTCATAGTTGGAGATGTGAACACTTCTCATCCTGCAATTGATAAAACAATTAGACAATCAGAAGAAGACTTGAAAATATTATACCAACAGCTTGTGAACCTAATCAACAGAAATAAATCACTATTAAGCAACAAACTGATAATACACATATTTTTCAAGTTCACAGAAAGGTACCATATATTATTTCATAAAATGAGATAATACATTTAAAAGAGCTAACTCATCCACAATACATTCTCTGGCCATAACAGAATTAAATTAGTTATCAATTTTAAAGCAGTCACTTGAAAAATCCCCAATTATCTGAGGATTAATATACTTCCAAATAACCAAAAGGAGAAATCAAATAATATTTTGAGATTAATGATAATGAAAACATAACATTAAAATATCTATAAAAATGTTAGCAAGTTAAATCTTAAGTAATAAGTATAAGGATGGGAATATTAAAGAGCAGAAATCAATGGAATAGAAAATGGAAAAACAGAGATGAACAATAAAACCAAAGGACACGTCTTTTAAAATATTTAAAGTTGTTAACCCTGTATTGTCGAAATACAGACCAAGAAAAAAAAAGAAAACATAAAATACCAATATAAGGAAACACTGAGGAACATGATAGTAAAACCATCAAACAATAAGCCACATACACAGCAGAACTAGGTAGTAAGTCCTAATGCACTCTAACATAGAAGCAGATGGAGACAAACCAGTAAGAACTAAAGTTCCACATTGTATTAATTCTATGTGGGAAGAAGAAGGAATGAACTGAAAGAGTATCTGAGATCCAAGAGCAGAAGATTCTTGACATGGAATAGTCAGGAAGTATTTCCCAGAGAGTAGGTTTCTCCAACCTGAGTAAAACAGCTGAAACCTGGAGGGGTTTTGCTCTTTTTAATACTGGGTAATTGTAAGTGACCTCATGTTAGAAAGACTGAGTAAGCCCTCCTGCCAAAAAATTTCATGTGTTGAAGTCTTAATCCTTAATATCTGAGGCTGTGACTGTATCAGGAGAGAAGAACTTTAAAGGGGTAATTAAGTTAGAATAAAGTTATATGAGTGAGCCCTAAGACAGTCTGATTGTTTTCCTCGTAAGAAGAGAAGAAACCAAACCTACTGAAATGTTGATCTTGGACTTCTAGCCTTCAAACTGAGAAATAAACCTCTGTCATTTAAGCCACTGGTATTCATGGTATTTTGTTATAAGTAACAGATAAGACTGCTCAGGGATATTAAGCTTTCCTGAAACACGTGATTCCAAAAGTTTAGGAAAACAAATTTTACCCAAGAATCAGCGATAGAAATAGGTCAAAATTAAGTCCTATACAAAATCATAAAGGAAAAGAGAACAAGTTGAAGAGTAACATTCTTATTGATGGTGAAAACAGGCCAGAAACATGTCCTTAGAAAACTGACCAGTAGCAATTAAATTACAAAGAACACAAGAGCAAACGAAGATAACAGGTAATACCTCAAGATAAATAGAAGATTAAAAATGTGGAGGACAAAAACGTAAAAATCAGAAGTAAAGTGTAAAATATATAGCAATCCTTGAAGAAGAACCAAAGTAAGGACACAGAATAAAGGTGAAAGGGATAGTCGCTCAGTCATGTTTGAATCTGTGGACTATAGCCCTCCAGGTTCCTCTGTCCATGGAATTCCCCAGGCAAGAATACTGAAATGGGTTGTTATTTCCTTCTCCTGGGGATCTTCCCAACCCAGGGATTGAACCTGGGTCTCCCACATTGCAGGAGGATTCTTTACCATCTAAGCCACCAGGGAAGCTTTGTGGAAACAGAATAAATATATTAAAATTCTGCAATTCAAGAAATTTTACCTAAGAATCAGCAATAGAAATAGGTCAAAATTAAGTCCTATACAAAATCATAAAGGAAAAGAAAGTTTTGTGGAAACAGAATAAATATATTAAAATTTTTCTAAAGAAAATTTTTCTAAAATTAAAATTAAACAGTCACACAAATACACACAAGACTATCTATTGAGATAGATGTCATCTGCCTGAGAAATTGATCAAGATGTACCACAACCAGGACATATTCTAGAAAAGTTACTGTATTATTTTTTAAGGATGCTGCTCTGGGAATATATACCTACTTTTCCCTATTGCTGTTCAAAAGAAAACATCATACAAGTTCAAATTGAGAGACATTTTATAAAATACCTGACTAATATTTTTCAAATGTGTTAAGGATATGAAAAAGAAAATCAGGGATTTCTCATAGACTGGAAGAGACTAAAAAGACATGATGACTAACTGTAATATATTGTCTTGTAATACATTCTAGAATAGTAAGAATATTAGTGGAAAAATTGGTAAAATCTACTTAAAACCTGCAGTTTAGTTACTAGTATTGAAGCAATGTTTATGTCTTAGTCTTCATGGATGTGCCATAGTTAAGTAAGACATCAACAGGGAAAACTGGTTGGAATTTATATGAGAATGTTCTGTACTGTATTTGCAACTATTCTGTATATCTAAAATTATTTCAGAATAAATACTTAAAAAACTTAAGATAAATTTTTAATTAATAGTGAAAGTCTAAATTCTTCTCAACATCAGGAAATAACCATTTATATTTAACTTTGTGCTATAGATTCTATCATGAGCAAAGAAACAGAAATAAAAGGTATCCAAATTGGGTAGGAAAAAGTAAAACTCACTTTACTCACCAGCACATCTACAACATTTAGAAAATATAAAGGAAGCTAAAAACCAAAACCAACAAAAGAAAACCCCAACCCTGCTGGAACTTTAAAGATTTCGAAAGGTCAGATATATTCAAGGATCACGAAACTCCACAGAGTTTCTTCATGTTAGGTTTTTGCTAAAATGCAAATATTTTAGGGCAGAGAAAGTGTGTAAGCAAGCACAAGAAACACCCAGGGGCAAGCCTCCCAAGGTCTTCATTCACACACAGATAGGCTTTGTCTCCGATTGAACCATCTACAGCTGTTTGATAAATACTGAAGTTGAGGCAGATGATCTCCGTGGTGATTTTTATGCATCTCTGTTGTCAAGATCAGCTGTCTAGCCAGCTATGTCCATTTAAAACTGTTGATAAACAAAGTGATATCCTACCAGTGTGGTGGTACTGTTATTCAGTTGCCCAGTTGTGTTCAACTCTTTGCAACCCCATGGACTGCTGCACGCCAGGCCTCCCTGTCTTTTACCCTGGTGGCTCAGATGGTAAAGAATCCTACCAGTAGACAATTAAAAATTTACAATATAAACCTTAAAGATGTATTTGACAAAAGACGTATGAAATGATTTCAAACATGTTTTAGTGTAAGCATATCTAATCTATGAATAAGTAGAGCAGTTATTCCTCTATGAGTATGGGTAGTCATTGACTGGGAAGAAGCACAAGGGATCTTTCTGGGTTGATGAAAATACTGTTTCTTGATTTGAGTGTGGGTTACCTGAGTCTTAACATTTGGTGAAAATCATCTAGCCTTACAGTTCAGGTCTGTGTTTCACTGTGTGAATTATACCTCAACCAAAAGAGAAGGCAAAAAATATTGTGAACAGAGATGCTAAGGCAATGATTTACTTAAAGTTTTTTAACTACAATGAACCTAGTTCTGTGTTTTAGTTCTGTTGTTTCAGATTTCAGATCAGTGAAAACAATTCATTATTAAAAATTGCAGGACTTCATCCAGCTAGGTGAACTGCTCAGAGATAGAAAATACAGTGTGAAAGGACACTTGGGACATGTGTTGTAGGCAGAATTCTAAGATGCTCTTAAAAATCCTTGTTACCTGTTGTATATACTCCATAAAAATCCCTCCCCTTGAGTGGGGTAGGACTTAAGAACGTGTTCACATTGTATGAAGAAAGTGGAGAAATTTTGCAAGTTTAATTCAGGTCTCTGTCAGTTCCTTCTAAGTTAAATAAAAGGAAGTTATTAATCTGGTATGTCTGATCTAATTATGTGATTTTTCTAAAAGAGGGTCAGGCAATCTTTGAAGTTAGAGGCGTGAAGAGACAAAGATTCCCTTTGTTGTTGACTTTCAAGGAGCAAGTTGCCTGAATCACAGCTACTAGGAAATTATTCTTAACAGCCTGGAATAGTTTAGGGGGAATACTTCTCTAGTCCAGCTTCCATATTAGAATGCAATCTAAGGCTTTGATTTCTTCCTTGAAATCAAAGAACCTGAATGGAGAACCTAGCTAAGACATGCCTAGATCTCTGACATCTAGAAACTGTAATATAAATCAATTACTTCTAGCCACTAAAACTGTAGTAATCTGTGACACATCAATAAAAAACAAATAGAACAAAAATTGGAAAAGATACTGATGTTGGGTAAGATTGAAGGCAGGAGGAGAATGGGATGACAGAGGATGAGATATTTGGGTGGCATCACCGAGTTGATAGACATGAGTTTGAGCAAGCTCTGGGAATTCGTATTGGACTGGGAAGCCTGACATGCTGCAGTCCATGGGGTCACAAAGAGTCAGATACAACTGCACAACTGAACTGAAAATCGCTTGGTACATTTGTGGAAAACATTATCAGTTATTCAAAATTCACTTCCAAATTTTTAAATAATTTATACAGAAATAATAATTTTGTTCTCCTATTTTCTTATTTTTTGGTTAAATGATTTTCTTAATGTTTAAACTGTCATGAAGCAGTAATATTTTGGGAAAAGTAGAGCAATACATGTCATTTGACAGTCGACTCTGGACACTTCAGCAATCTCCACTTAGAATGATGTGCACTTTTTAGTTGACCATTTATCTAAACTGTAGCCTTACCATATGACAAGGATACTTCAGAATATAGACACAAGACTAACTAAAGTCCTCCCAGAGTTTTATGAAGTATTATTTAGGTGGTATCAACATTTCATATATGATTTTCACATATGATTTCATATATGATTTTCACACCTCTATGTGATAAAGTTTGTAATTATACATTTTAAAACAGTCCCTATGTGGTATGATGCCTTAATATTCAATTTTGAAAAAATATTTTTTCTGAATCCTTGCTAATTTTTCAATATTGATTTTATTTAGCTATGATGTATTTTAATTTTGTGATTTTTATGAAAAATTATATATTTAGAATTACAAGTATAAAATTTCAGATATTATGAGTATCATCTACAATGAAAATTTTGCTCTTAAAGATCCACTAGATACTGACACACAAGAATCAGACATAATTTTTTTTTTTCTTTCTGTGCTAAATAGTTAATATATTTAAAGTCCCGGTTTTAATTTTCACTCTTTACTATGTGTCTAGCTCATAGATCTTAGAAGTCAAGCAAGTAAACTTTATTTATAGAAGGGAATCCAAACTAAACTAAGCCTTTCCCTGTGATTACAGAGGAAAATTTAGAGCAGTAAAAGTCCCACACCATTTCCTTAACACAATTGGCTAATTTATTGGTTGGCCTCCTGTATTAATTACCTCTTTTTTCATTTATGCCAGACTGTATTGATCTAATCTTCGATTCTCTTTCAGAGGTTGCCGAACTCATCCTTGATTCTGTCAAGCTATCCTCAATCTGTATAATTGGTCCCTGTGTGGTTGTAGGTAGGGAAACCCACTGCAGGATGTTACAGGTATTTTTCACCCTTCTTCAGGGACCTGTACTCATGTAAGCCTATCTTACATTCTGTCATTTTCATGCTGCATGAAATAGCTCATATTTTTTCAGGTCAGTTTTGAAATGAGATACTTTATATTGAATCAAATGAAAATATTCACCTGCATTATTGTTATTATCACTTTACAGAGAAAGGGAGAAATCAAGAGAATGAATGTATATACTAGTAATATTTGAAATACGTTTTGAAAACACAATAATAAAAAATCTCTAAGAAATCTATGTAAAATATAACAAGTCGGTTATGTAGTTCACTATATGTCGTACTAGAAGCTTAATCCATATGACTATGTAATAGTCATGTTACTGATATTTGTTTGAGAAGCTATATTAGAATATGACTCATGGTCCTGACTCCAAATGACTAATATTTTGGACAAATTAATTTTTCTCACTGAAAATATCTGAACTCACAGGCCTGATCATCTGTTTACACAAAGCAAAATTAACTGTGATTGTCAGAATGAGGCACACACTTTAGTGATTTGGCCAGTGGCTTTATTCCCAAAAGTACCAAATTAGCTATATAGCATTCATTGGCTAATAAATAATCACCTCCAACAAAGAAGGGTTTTGTTCCTGCCACTGTTGCTGTGCCGAATCTTACTCAAGTTCAATTTTGTCCTTGAGCTTCAGAGCCAAAAATCATGTAATAAGGTGCAATGAATTTAAACATAGTTAGAACCTTTGGGGAGAAAAAAAAAATCAATACAGAATGCAGAAATAGTATATACATAGTCAATACAGAAGTAGTTTAAAGATTAACCTAAATAAACAACTTTTGGTGGAAAATTATAACTTTACTTCAGTGTATTGCATCTTACCCTTTGGCAGTACAAAAGAAAACAGAAAGAAAATCAGACCTTCACTTTACTCACACGAGTTCACACTTAAAACTTCTCCTTTGACTTTACTAAATCCTGTCTTGAGGCATAAACTTAATGGATACACAGTGAGCTCCTACAGCTATGAATATTTTTAAACCTATTTCCTGAGAAACTTAAAATATTGAGTTTTCAATTATTTTCTAGAGAGAGGTATTTATGAAATGTTCCATCTAAAAATATTGATACATATATACATAAAGTACATGAGTCAATAAGAATAAAAATATAGGGGCAATGGGCCAGTGGACAGTGGTTGAATGTTTCACTGACTATCATCCAGTGTCCCTCGCCTCCACCCTGCAGCTGATCCTACATATACTCACATGATACAGAGGTACCAACCAGAGCTTGGCATAATGGCTTTCTTTTTCTTTGTTTTTATTTTGTGCACTGATCACTTGCTAACATAGTTAAAGACATAATTTTCATCCTCTTGATTGTGTCTGGCTAAAATACCATTTAGTGAATTGAATGAAAAATCAGTTCATTAAAGCAAACCTGAATATTTCTACTTTACTCAGAAGTGACCCATTCTGAAGTTAGTGAAGCTGGAGACTTATGCTTTGGAAACAGTCCACAAATTTTATTTTCAGAATTCTTGAATAAAAAGCCCAAGCATCTTACTTTAGATTTTTTGCTGACTTGAGTACTCTCAATTATAGACCTTCGGGGACCAGCCAGGGGCAAAAGTGCTAATCTGTGTGAGAATGTACAAGTATGGAGATGAGCTATGTGTATGTAAATTATTTTGGTTTGGTTCTGCTTGATGGGAGTGGTATTGGTATTGCAGTGAACAGATGGTAAACCATTCATTCTTTCTCTTCATTTCTTTTCTTGTATACCAAAAAAAAATGCTGTTTTTGTTTTTTCACATGTTGTCTTTCTGAAAACAGTATTGTTTCCTATTACAGTGTTTCTGTCTCGCTTTGGAAAACTTAAAAATGATTGTTGTGGAATAGATCAACTTGTATCTCAATGTTGAGGACTACAGTATTCTTATTGACATTCCTGTCTGTTACCTAAAATATCTAATTGTAAATTACTTATTAGGTTATAAAGTAAAATGGTCACTGTACATAAATAAAAATACCCTACTGTAGTAGTTGGTCTCAGATGGTGGGTGCTCAACAAAGGAAATAGCTTACGATTTGCAGTGAGCCAAATCTGAGTTGAATCTATGTTCATACAAAAACTATAACATAACTTTGGGAAAGTTATTTATTCTGTGATCCTGAGGGTTTTCATCTGAAAAATTGATATAATAATAGTAATACCACATTAATCTTCACAATATTTTAAACATAGCAAGTAATTGGAAGGTATTACTTTGAAATAAGATATTCAAATGCATTGTCTAAAACATGATCAAATTAACTATGTACTTGCCATGTGTTGATATAACCTACTTGAAAAAATGGAGAAGTGTTTTTAATACCAACACCCTTTTAAGACAAAAAGGTATCAAAATGTAGAAGGGAGGTCTTTCAGTAATATTATCTATAGTACAACTTTCATGTTTTCAAATTGCTAACCAAATTAAATCAGACTGTTTCAGAATGCAAACACTCTGAAATTCTTAGTCATTGTGCTAACTTAGGTTATTTTCATTAGCATTATTATTTGCAAAATTGTGTGATGGCATCTTCTGTGATTTATATATAAAACTTATTAATTTTTTACCTCAAAATTAAAAAAAAATTTGTATCTTCCAATTATTATAAAGTAGTGAAAGTTTCACACAATCCTCTCTAGTTTAACTCATTGCAGTTATTTATCTGAACCCCAAGAATCCTGAAATGCTAAATTTATTCATAATCGAACTAGAAATTGTTTAGCACTTGATACTGGACAAGAAGCCTTGACCTTTTCTTCAGTTTTACTGAAAACTAGATAGGCTGCTTCTTGCCTGTGGGCTCCTAACTTCCCTCTCACCCTGACCCTTAAGGAGTCAAGATGGTCTAATCAGACAGATTCCCTCCCCTCCATTTTGCTAGAACATTTGCTTTAGAAAACTTGTAATTGTGAATTCTTTCTCTGTCCCTTTGAGAATTTAAATATTTCAAGAAGCTTCTTGTATGATCCAGCAACTTCACTTCTGGGATTTACCAGAAGGAAACAAAAACACATATTCAAAAAGATACTTGTCCCTCATGTTGATTGTAACATTACTTAGAATAGCCAAGACATTGAAACAATCTAAACATCCATTAATGGATAAATGGATAATAAATGTGATGTATAAATATATATACATATATATACACACAAAATTCAGCCTATAAAAAATATAATGAAATCTTGCCCTTTGAGACAACACGGATGGACCTTGAAGGCATTACCTAAGTAGAATGTCAGACCGAAAAAGATAACTGGCATGTGAACTCACTTACATTTATAATCTTAAACAAACAGAGTCAACCTCATGCATAGAGAGGACAGATTGGTGATTGCCTGAGGCAGAGGGTTGTGTGTAGATAAAATGAGTGAAGGGGGTCAAAAGTGCCTATTTCCACTTATAAAATGAGTAAATAATAGAATATAATGTACAGCATGGTAACTATAGTTAATAATAATGTATTTGATACTTAATATTAACTGTGAGAATGGATCTTAAAAATTCTCATCGCAATAAAAAAAAGTATGGTGATAGATGTTAAGTGGATGTATATTGTACATTTTATAATATACACAAATATAAAATCATTTCATCATACACCTGGAATAAATATACTGTTATGCCCTTTATATCTGCAATACACACATACATACATGAATTCCTCTTGCTAGTTTGACCACCAGAGGCTGCCTTTCTCAAGGACCTGGGAGCTGTTTCTTTGAAATGTATTAATAATCACCAAGGAAGAGACTGTTCCCCAGTCTCTGTGGGAGGGTAGGAGCCTAACTGTGACAGGAGACTTGCTCCAAGTTGTAAAACTACCACCTGTCATGAAGATGCAAAAAAAAGTTTACTCTTCCTTTGGGTAAAGCCAGTAGGCAAACACTGAAGAACTACAGTTCCTGTCACATAGCTCTTACAAACTCCTCTTTTGTTTCAGTGGAGCTAAGTTCAGACTTTGTTCTGGTCTCTTGTCCCTGTTACCCAGAATGAATTTGATGTTGTCTAATACTGTCCAGTGTAATTTTCGCTTTGAGAATATTCAAATCATCTGGTTTAAAATTTTTTTATTATAAAATATGTGCATAGTAACACATGCTCAGAGTGAAAATCACTTGAATAAACTTTTGCATAAATAATTATTTTTGTATTGCCATATTGATAAGGAAAAACAGAAGAAAAATCATGGTGAGTATGAAATAGCAAGGATTTTCCAAGAAAGGTTGGAAATAAATAATAAAATAACAAGCAGATAAAAGTTAAAAATATTCACAAAAATAAATTTTGTATGTGTGTTCATAAGACTTTTTTGGTAATAATTAAAATCTAAAAGCCATTTAAAGATCTGATATTGAGCATTCGGATCTTCCCTGATAGCTCAGTTGGTAAAGAATCTGCCTGCAATGCAGGAGACCCAGTTTGATTCTTGGGTCAGGAAGATCCCCTGGAGAAGAGATAGGCTACCCACTCCAGTCTTCTTGGGCTTCCCTTGTGGCTCAGCTGGTAAAGAATCTGCCTGCAATGAGGGAGACCTGGGTTCCATCCCTGAGTTGGGAAGATCCCATGGAGAAGGGAAAGGCTACCCACTCCAGTATTCTGGCCTAGAGGATTCCATGGATAGTCTATGGAATTGCAAAGAGGTTTATTTTGGTTTATTTTCAAACCAAAAGTGGGGCTTACAGCTAAAAGTAGTATCTGATAAGGCTATGAGGGAGAATATGGAACTTTCTCTCTTATTTGTCTCCCAGAAGCTGACTCTGAGGTCCAAAATTTAGACCACTTAGAATAAGTAACTATATTGTGTATCTACATTATTCTCCACTTATTTTAGATAGAGTAGTTTTAACACTAGGCCCCTTTGCTTGTATTTCCTGGGTATAAGCTATGATACATTAGAATATAATTTGTACAAAAATTATACACATAAGCAATGCTAGAGTTGACACAAACAAAATAGGATAATTGTGATCTAATGCAAATTTTCATTCTGTACTTGGTGCCTATAGTATTAAACAAAAGTTCATTTCCAGGAATTTGATGCTTTCCTATGATATTGCTTTCTTAAAAAAACTTTATATAATTGTTATTTATTCTGTTTTTTTCCAGCTTTGTTGAGATATAATTGACATAAAATCTTGTATAAGTTTAAGGTGTACAAATTGTTGATTTGATACATTTATATATTGCAAAAGAATTACCAACATAGTAATCATAGTGTTAGCTCTTTAATACTCCCATCTTGTCACATAACCACCATTTCTTTTTTGGGTGAGAACATTTAAGATTTACTCTTATCAGCTTTCAANAGATATAATTGACATAAAATCTTGTATAAGTTTAAGGTGTACAAATTGTTGATTTGATACATTTATATATTGCAAAAGGATTACCAACATAGTAATCATAGTGTTAGCTCTTTAATACTCCCATCTTGTCACATAACCACCATTTCTTTTTTGGGTGAGAACATTTAAGATTTACTCTTATCAGCTTTCAAGTACACAGTTGACCCTTTGAAGAAATACAGATTTGTACTACATGGGTTTACTTGTATGTGGATTTTTTTTTTTTCAGTAGTGATTATTGCAACACTATAGCATCTGAGATTGGTTAAATCTGAGGATATGGATTTGTGAATATGGAGGAAACACCTATATGAAGGAACCGAGTATATGGAGGGCCATAAGTTACATGCAGTTTTTGGATGTGTGGAGGGCTTATGCTCCTAATCTCTGTGTTGTTTGAAGGCCAACTGTGTAATACAGTGTTATTAGCTACCATCACCATGCTGAACTATAGCTCCCAGAACTTGTTCATCTTATAACTGGAAGTTTGTACCTTTTGACCAATATTTTCCCATTTCCCCTCTACCCTGGTTGTTAACACACTACATGATTTTAGATCTATTTACATTTTATTGAGTTGTTTATGATCCTGCATATTGTATATCTAATTGACTGTAGCATGTAAACTTAAAAAGAATGTGTTTTCTTCTTCTAAAGGAATCTCTTTAGCAATGCCTATGGAACAGGCTATTGCTGAATTCTTTATTTTCCTTCATTTGGAAATGCTTTTATTCTTGAAGGATATTTTCACTGGTTATTTTTTATGTCCCAATCTCTTTCTTCTTTTGTTCTAGTATTCCAGTACATTCTTTTGGTAACATTTTACTCCAGCAGCTGTGTTCACTTTATGGAAATTGTAACTCTGTTTTATTCAGATTGTGTAATTTCTATTGACCTATTTTCAAGATCACTAGTTTTTTTTTTTTTTGTGATACCCATATTCTATTATTGATATCATCTTGTATCTGTCTCTTATACACATCTAGATGTGTATAAGAGACAGCAGTATTGTTTCCTATTACAGTGTTTCTGTCTCGCTTTGGAAAACTTAAAAATGATTGTTGTGGAATAGATCAACTTGTATCTCAATGTTGAGGACTACAGTATTCTTATTGACATTCCTGTCTGTTACCTAAAATATCTAATTGTAAATTACTTATTAGGTTATAAAGTAAAATGGTCACTGTACATAAATAAAAATACCCTACTAGTAGTTTTCAGTTCTAGAATTTCCATTTGGTTCTTTTCTATAGTTTTTATTTCTCTCCTGAATATTGCAGTAATTTTAAGTGCTTCATGTAATTCCTTTTGGTTTATATTGGTGAGATATAATAACTGATTTAAATGTTTATCTGATAATTCCAACATTTAGATGATCTTGGAGATCACATCTTAGTTCAAGATGCTGTATAACAAATATCATAGATTGGATTGTTTAAGCAATAAAAATTTCTTGTAATTCTGGAAGCTAAGACTATAGAATACTTGGTGTCTGGTGAGAGCCCACTTCCTTGTTTGCAGAAGCCCATCTTCCACTGCAGCTTCAGATGTTGAAGAAAGAGAGGAAACAAACTCACCTGTGACTCTTATAAGGGCACTAATCACATTCATGGGGGCTCCATCCTCAAACTCTCGTCTAATTCTAATTACCTCCCAAAGGGCTAACTTTAAAACCATCACATTGGGAATACAGTTTCAACATGTGAATTCTGAAAAAACACATTCAGCAATATATCTTAATTTTCTTTCTACTAGAGAAATGGCCACATTTTTTCTTGATTATTGTACATTGTGTAATTTGGGGTTGTATCCTGGAAATTTTGAATTCTTTCTTGTGTAAACTCTGGTTCCAGTTATAATCTTCTGGAGAATCTTGTTTTTGTTTTAGCAGTTTATCAATCCAGGTAGTTTTGGACTATAAGTTTTGTCTCACCTCTTGTAGGCAGCAGTTCAAATAGTACATCAATTCTCTAAGTCTTTAGTACATTGGTTGAAATGTAGCAAAACATTCTATTTGAGCATACGTGGTTCACAGGCTAGTCTGAAGTTTGAGCAGTGCTTCGAGCTGCTGTATAGCAATCATTGCCTTTACTCTGCTGACTTGGATTTATTCCATCTATACATACTTGAAGAGTGAATAAAGCTGCTATAAACATCTGTTTGTAGGTTTTTGTGTGGACAAAACCTCACTTTAAGCTCATTTAGGTACATACTAAGGACTGTGATTATTGGATCATATGGTAAGAGTATTTTCATTTAAGAAACTCCCAAACTATCTTCCAAAATGGCTAAAAGTGGTACACTCTTAACCATCTGTGAATGAGAATTCCTTTTGCTCCACAGCTTTGTCAGCATTTGGTGTTGTCAGTGCCTTGGATTTTGGCCATTTTAATACTTGTGTTGTGGTTTTGTGTTGTTTCAATTGACTATTCTTTAATGACATATGAAATTGAATGTCTTTTCATATGCTCATTTGCAAGTTGTGTATCTTTTCTGGTGAGGTATGTGTCCAGGACTTTTGTTTATGTTTAAATTGGGTTTGTCATTCTCCTATTGTTAGATTTAGGGTTTTTTTTTTTTTTTTTAATTTTATTTTTACTTTATTTTACTTTACAATACCGTATTGGTTTTGCCATACATTGACATGAATCTACCATGGGTGTATATTAGCTCCCAATCCTGAATCCCCCTCCCACCTCCCACCCCATATCATCTCTCTGGATCATCCCCGTGCACCAGCCCCAAGCATCCTGTATCCTGTATCGAACATAGGCTTGTGCTTCGTTCTTACATGATAGTATACACATTTCAATACCATTCTCCCAAATCTCCCACCCTCTCCCTCTCCCACAGAGTCCAAAAGTCCGTTCTATACATCTGTGTCTCTTTTGCTGTCTCTCATACAGGGTCATCATTGCCATCTTTCTAAATTCCATATATATGTGTCAGTATATTGTATTGGTGTTTTTCTTTCTGGCTTACTTCACTCTGTATAATAGGTTCCAGTTTCATCCATCTCATTAGAACTGATTCAAATGAATTCTTTTTAATGGCTGAGTAATACTCCATTGTGTATATGTACCACAGCTTTCTTATCCATTCATCTGCTGATGGACATCTAGGTTGTTTCCATGTCCTGGCTATTATAAACAGTGCTGCAATGAACATTGGGGTACATGTGTCTCTTTCAATTCTGGTTTCCTCGGTGTGTATGCCCAGCAGTGGGATTGCTGGGTCATAAGGCAGTTCTATTTGCAGTTTTTTAAGGAATCTCCACACTGTTCTCCATAGTGGCTGTACTAGTTTGCATTCCCACCAACAGTGTAAGAGGGTTCCCTTTTCTCCACACCCTCTCCAGCATTTATTGCTTGTAGACTTTTGGATCGCAGCCATTCTGACTGGTGTGAAATGGTACCTCATTGTGGTCTTGATTTGCATTTCTCTGATAATGAGTGATGTTGAGCATCTTTTCATGTGTTTGTTAGCCATCCGTATGTCTTCTTTGGAGAAATGTCTGTTTAGTTCTTTGGCCCATTTTTTGATTGGGTCGTTTATTTTTCTGGAATTGAGCTGCATGAGTTGCTTGTATATTTTTGAGATTAGTTGTTTGTCAGTTGCTTCATTTGCTATTGTTTTCTCCCATTCAGAAGGCTGTCTTTTTACCTTGCTTATAGTTTCCTTTGTTGTGCAGAAGCTTTTAATTTTAATTAGATCCCATTTGTTTATTTTTGCTTTTATTTCCAGTATTCTGGGAGGTGGATCATAGAGGATCCTGCTGTGATTTATGTCGGAAAGTGTTTTGCCTATGTTCTCCTCTAGGAGTTTTATAGTTTCTGGTCTTACGTTTAGATCTTTAATCCATTTTGAGTTTATTTTTGTGTGTGGTGTTAGAAAGTGATCTAGTTTCATTCTTCTACAAGTGGTTGACCAGTTTTCCCAGCACCACTTGTTAAAGAGATTGTCTTTACTCCATTGTATATTCTTGCCTCCTTTGTCGAAGATAAGGTGTCCATAGGTGTGTGGATTTATCTCTGGGCTTTCTATTTTGTTCCATTGATCTATATTTCTGTCTTTGTGCCAGTACCATACTGTCTTGATGACTGTGGCTTTGTAGTAGAGCCTGAAGTCAGGCAGGTTGATTCCTCCAGTTCCATTCTTCTTTCTCAAGATTGCTTTGGCTATTCGAGGTTTTTTGTATTTCCATACAAATCTTGAAATTATTTGTTCTAGTTCTGTGAAAAATACCGCTGGTAGCTTGATAGGGATTGCATTGAATCTGTAGATTGCTTTGGGTAGTATACTCATTTTCACTATATTGATTCTTCCGATCCATGAACACGGTATATTTCTCCATCTATTAGTGTCCTCTTTGATTTCTTTCATCAGTGTTTTATAGTTTTCCATATATAGATCTTTAGTTTCTTTAGGTAGATATATTCCTAAGTATTTTATTCTTTTCGTTGCAATGGTGAATGGAATTGTTTCCTTAATTTCTTTTTCTACTTTCTCATTATTAGTGTATAGGAATGCAAGGGATTTCTGTGTGTTGATTTTATATCCTGCAACTTTACTATATTCATTGATTAGCTCTAGTAATTTTCTGGTGGAGTCTTTAGGATTTTCTATGTAGAGGATCATGTCATCTGCAAACAGTGAGAGTTTTACTTCTTCTTTTCCAATTTGGATTCCTTTTATTTCTTTTTCTGCCCTGATTGCTGTGGCCAAAACTTCCAGAACTATGTTGAATAGTAGCGGTGAAAGTGGGCACCCTTGTCTTGTTCCTGACTTTAGGGGAAATGCTTTCAGTTTTTCACCATTGAGGATAATGTTTGCTGTGGGTTTGTCATATATAGCTTTTATTATGTTGAGGTATGTTCCTTCTATTCCTACTTTCTGGAGAGTTTTTATCATAAATGGATGTTGAATTTTGTCAAAGGCCTTCTCTGCATCTATTGAGATAATCATATGGCTTTTATTTTTCAATTTGTTAATGTGGTGAATTACATTGATTGATTTGCGGATATTGAAGAATCCTTGCATCCCTGGGATAAAGCCCACTTGGTCATGGTGTATGATCTTTTTAATGTGTTGTTGGATTCTGATTGCTAGAATTTTGTTAAGGATTTTTGCATCTATGTTCATCAGTGATATTGGCCTGTAGTTTTCTTTTTTGGTGACATCTTTGTCAGGTTTTGGTATTAGGGTGATGGTGGCCTCATAGAATGAGTTTGGAAGTTTACCTTCCTCTGCAATTTTCTGGAAGAGTCTCAGTAGGATAGGTGTTAGCTCTTCTCGAAATTTTTGGTAGAATTCAGCTGTGAAGCCGTCTGGACCTGGGCTTTTGTTTGCTGGAAGATTTCTGATTACAGTTTCAATTTCCGTGCTTGTGATGGGTCTGTTAAGATTTTCTATTTCTTCCTGGTTCAGTTTTGGAAGTTTGTATTTTTCTAAAAATTTGTCCATTTCTTCCACGTTGTCCAATTTATTGGCATATAATTGCTGATAGTAGTCTCTTATGATCCTTTGTATTTCTGTGTTGTCTGTTGTAATCTCTCCATTTTCATTTCTAATTTTATTGATTTGATTTTTCTCTCTTTGTTTCTTGATGAGTCTGGCTAATGGTTTGTCAATTTTATTTATTTTTTCAAAGAACCAGCTTTTGGCTTTGTTGATTTTTGCTATAGTCTCTTTTGTTTCTTTTGCATTTATTTCTGCCCTAATTTTTAAGATTTCTTTCCTTCTATTAGCTCTGGGGTTCTCTATTTCTTCCTTTTCTAGTTGCTTTAGGTGTAGAGTTAGGTTATTTATTTGACTTTTTTCTTGCTTCTTGAGGTGTGCCTGTATTGCTATGAACTTTCCTCTTAGCACTGCTTTTATAGTGTCCCATAGGTTTTGGGTTGTTGTGTTTTCATTTTCATTCGTTTCTATACATATTTTGATTTCTTTTTTGATTTCTTCTGTGATTTGTTGGTTATTTAGAAGTGTGTTGTTCAGCCTCCATATGTTGGAATTTTTAATAGTTTTTCTCTTGTAATTGAGATCTAATCTTAATGCATTATGGTCAGAAAAGATGCTTGGAATGATTTCGATTTTTTTGAATTTATCAAGGTTAGATTTATGGCCCAGGATGTGATCTATCCTGGAGAAGGTTCCGTGAGCACTTGAGAAAAAGGTGAAATTCATTGTTTTGGGGTGAAATGTCCTATAGATATCAATTAGGTCTAATTGTTCTATTGTATTATTTAAAGTTTGGGTTTCTTTGTTAATTTTCTGTTTAGTTGATCTGTCCATAGATGTAAGTGGGGTATTAAAGTCTCCCACTATTATTGTGTTATTGTTAATATCTCCTTTCATACTTGTTAGCATTTGTCTTACATATTGCGGTGCTCCTATGTTGGGTGCATATATATTTATAATTGTTATGTCTTCTTCTTGGATTGATCCTTTGATCATTATGTAGTGGCCTTCTTTGTCTCTTTTCACAGCCTTTGTTTTAAAGTCTATTTTATCGGATATGAGTATGGCTACTCCTGCTTTCTTTTGGTCTCTATTTGCATGGAATATCTTTTTCCAGCCCTTCACTTTCAGTCTGTATGTGTCCCTTGTTTTGAGTTGGGTCTCTTGTAGGCAGCATATAATTTCCAAAAACTATTTATAGACTAAAGTTAGAAGTATGAGTAATTAAAACCAAAAGAAAAATAGTCTTCAAATCATTGTATATAATGCAACTATTCTGTTTATGCAATTCTGAAATGAGTGCAAAATGACATTTCATTTGGTTTAGATGCCTACCAGCCCCAGAATATTCATTGTTTTAAAAGTTAAAGGCAAGTGTGATGCATTCTTATTGGTAATAGAAATGTTCTCCTTTTTTATTCTCTGTTTTAACCCAATAGATTGTTGAGTGACACAGTAAAGCAATGAGAGAAAATAATTCATTTATTTTTATTTATATATTTGGGGTTAATGAGACAATGTGGTTATGGAGATTGAAAAACAAAATCAGTACCATTAAAACCATAAGAATGTATAGGAAAGAAAATCTAGGTACAATATGTCTTGAATACCCAGAGAGTCCAATGAGAGACTGGGAGAGTCAAGAAAGATTTAATAAAAAGAGGATCATCGAACCATTTATTAAAACCAGGAATAGGCAAAAAGGTAAAGAGGAACAGAAGAATATTGTTCTGGTAAGAATGAAAAAATAATAAAACAGGTACAAAAATCCAGGGATGTTTAAGGACCTGTCAAATCAGGGGATGTTAGGAATGAGCTACCATGTAAAGTAGTGAGAATGAAGAAGCTGAGAACTGTGGAAGGTCTAAAAACGAGAGGTCTGAGTCACCTGAAAACATAACTTCACACATATACACAACATTAGAGTTATCAAAGGCTTTCTGAAAATGGCAAAGTATCTAAGAGGTTAATTGGATAGGTTTTTGCTTAATTTTTATCTCTGTTGCTTAAAATCTATAAGATTCAGTTTGTTCTTTTCTAATAATGGAGAAAATAAGAACTACCATTCCTCTAAGATTCTTGTGTAAGATAAAATGGAATAATATTTTTTTTAATTTCTCATTTTTTTTTGTTGAGGTAGAATTGATATAAAACATTGTACTAGTTTTAGGTATAAAACATAATGATTTGATATTTTTATATATGGCAAATAATAGAGGAAACTGATAGAATGGGAAAGACCAGAGATCTCTTAAAGAAAATAGAGATACCAAGGAAACATTTCATGCAAAGTTGGGCACAATAGAGGACAGAAATGGTATGGACCTAACAGAAGCAGAAGATATTATGAAGAGGTGGCAAGAATACACAGAACTATACAAAAAAGACCATGACCCAGATAACCACGATGGTGTGATCACTTAGCTAGAGCCAGACATCCTGGAATGCGAAATCAAGTGGGCCTTAGGATGCATCACTGCGAACAAAGCTAATGGAGGTGATGGAATTCCAGTTAAGCTATTTCAAATCCTAAATGATAATGTGGTGAAAGTGCTTCACTCAGTATGCCAGCAAATTTGGAACACTCAACAGTGGCCACAAGACTGCAAAGGTCAGTTTTCATTCCAATCCCAAAGAAGGGCAGTGCCAAAGAGGATTCAAACTACTGCACAATTGTGCTCATCTCACATGTTAGCAAAGTAATGCTCAAAATTCTCTGAGCAAGGCTTCAGCAGTACATGAACTGGGAACTTTCAGATGTTCAAGCTGGATTTAGAAAAGGTAGAGGAACCAGAGATCAAATTCGTAACATCTAATGGATCACTGAAAAAGCAGAGAGTTCCAGAAAAATATCTACTCTGCTTTATTGACTACACCAAAGCCTTTGACTGTGTACATGACAACAAACTGTGGAAAATTCTGAAAGAGATGGGAATACCAGACCACCTTACCTGCTTCCTGAGAAATCTGTATGCAGGTCAAGAAGCAACAATTAGAACCGGACATGGAACACCAGACTGGTTTCAAATCGGGAAAGAAGTACATCAAGGCTGTATATTGTCACCCTGCTTATTTAACTTATATGCAGAGTCCATCATGAGAAACGCTGGATTGGAAGAAACACAAGCTGGAATCAAGATTGCCGGGAGAAATATCAATAACCTCAGATATGCAAATGACACAACCCTTATGGCAGAAAGCGAAGAACTAAAGAGCCTCTTGATGAAAGTGAAAGAGAGCTTAAGACTCAACATTCACAAAAGTAAGATATTGGCATCCAGTCCCATCACTTCATGCAAATAGATGGGTAAACAGTGAAACAGTGACAGACTTCATTTTTTTGTGCTCCAAAAGCACTTCAGATGATTTCTGCAGCCATGAAATTAAAAGATGCTTGCTCTTTGGAAGAAAAGCTATGACCAACTTAGGTGGAATATTAAAAATCAGAGACTTTGTTGATAATGGTCCGTCTAGTCAAAGCTCTGGTTTTTCCGGTAGTCATGTATGGATGTGAGAGTTGAATCATAAAGAAAGCTGAACACTGAATAATTGATGATTTTGTATTGTTGTTGGAGAAAGACTCTTGAGAGTCCCTTGAACTGCAAGGTGATCCAACCAGTTAATCCTAAAGGAAATCAGTCCTGTACATTCATTGGAAGGACTGATGGTGAAGCTGAAACTCCAATACCTTGGCCTCCTGATGTGAAGAACTGACTCATTGGAAAAGACCCTGATGCTGGGCAAGATTGAAGGTGAGAGGAGACGGGGACGACAGAAGATGAGATGATTGGATGGCATCACCGACTTGGTGGACATAAGTTTGAATAGGCTCTGGGAGTTGGTGATGGACAGGGAAGTCTGGCATGCTGCAGTCCATGAGGTCACAAAGAGCTGGACATGACTGAGTGACTGAACTAAACTGAACTGATATATGGCAAACTGATCGCCTCAGTAATTTATTCTAACATCTGTCACTATACATAGGTATAATTTTTTTTCTTATTTGTCTTAAGATGAAGCACTTTATGATCTACTGTCTTAGCAACTTTCAAATATGCAATATGGCATTATTAACTATAGTCACTATGCTGTAGATTGCATCACAATGGGGTAACATTTTTAATGTTCTGCCATTTGGCAAACATAAAAAATGATAATTGTTATCATAACCATTACAGCAATTATAAACGTTATTTGAATAAAAACTTAGAAAACTAAATTTTGCCATGGTTCATTCACGTCCAGATGCTTAAACATATTTTGTTTTCCTTTATAACACTAAAAAGACTCTCCTGTGTATCTCTGAAACATTTATTTCTAAAAATCTTTTCCTTAGGTGAAAGTGACATTTATTTGATATGTTCAGAGAATCTCTGAATATATTTGAGGCTTCAACTACTTTTACATTTTCCTTCCCTTTATTTCTCTTTGGGAGGAGATAAATTGATCATCTTCCCTTGAACAAATTGGACTGGGGACACTTTCATTTGGTTCAGAGATTACATTATATTTTGGAATTGGAGAGGACCCAGAGGTTTTTCTGATTGTTATTTTTGGAGTTTATTACGTTATGCTCATCAGACCTCTCTTAGCACATGTGCACATTGATTAAAACAGCAAAATGATTAAAGCAATGCATCAAGTGACAATCTCCAAACAACTTGAAAACCCTAAAGAGCTTCCTTCCCCAAGCAAGACAGGCACAAATGTTTAGTATTCATTTTATACCATTGGCAAGACAATTTAAAAAGTCTAGAAAACATAGTTTCAAATGGCCAAGGCTGATGTACAATGGGCTATTTGAAAAATAGCTAACTTGTCCCTTTACCTCAAGGAGGATGTTGATGCAAATTGATTACAAGTCCCCAGCATGATTTGTAAAATTCAAACACCCTACTTATTCCACAGTCATATTTGGTGGTGATTGTAGTGTGTAGTTAGGGGCTCATAGGCTAAAAAATTATATATATAAAATATTTAATAGTTATAACAATATATATGAATTTCATTCATTATTATTATTAGATATATAAAATGTACTGAATAAATTTTAAAATATAGTTTTATATTGATGATACTATTATATAGCATGTATTTTAAAAATACTTAATGCCCCAGGATAAAAGGAAAAGAAGTAAAAATGAGTGCCTGCATCAAGGTATTGATAAATATCAGTAGCAATCAAATTGAGATAAAATCATATTGAAGAGAGCAAATCCAATTTTGGACACAGAATAAAAGGTGGATTTTGATGGCAAATCTGATTTTATAGTCATTTTTCAAGGAAAAACTAATCCTGAAAACAAATTCTATCTGGTCTTGATGTATCATGTTTGAGTGTAATACTTCCAGAATTCTTGAACCCTTACATGACTTGCCCTAATAGGGCAGAGCTCGGGTGTGAGGCTAGATTGGAAAGGCAGAATGGAGAGAGACAATAGTGTTTGATTAGTGGGTATCTCTGGATAAGACGGAGAAGGAAATGGCAACCCACTCCAGTATTCTTGCCTAGAGAATCTTGTGGACAGAAGAGCCTGATGGGCTGCTGTCCATAGGGTCACATAGAGTCGGACACGACCGAAGCGACTTAGCACGCATGCATGCATGCATGCATTGGAGAAGGAAATGGTAACCCACTCCAGTATTCTTGCCCGGAGAATCCCAGGGACAGAGGATCCTGGTGGGCTGCCCGTCTATGGGGTCGCACAGAGTCGGACATGACTGAAGCGACTTAGTAGCAGCAGCTGGATAAGAAAGATGATATTTAAAGATTGGGAAAGAATTCTAGTAACTCCTTAGAGTTATGTGAATAAAAAATGAAATGATACTTTTTTTCTATTTGCTGACACACTCCCTGAGCAAACCAAAAGTAAAAATGAATGAAGAGGTATCAAATAATCATGCAAAGGAGGTTATTGGTGAGGCTAATTTAGACTAATAGACTAAAGGTAGCAATGATCACGGTCAAAATACCTAGCCTTCTCCTTTTGTGACAATTACCTCCTGACCACAGATTCTTTCTAATCTTTTTGCAATATGCTACCGAGATCTTTGCCTGGCTGATTGCCTCTTCCCTATCTCAACTTCTGGTTTTATCATTTAACTCTTGCTAGTAATATGTTTGACATATATGCTTTTTTTTTTCTCTCTCTCACTCCTGGAATAAGCCTCCTGAAAGAAGGGTCTGAAGAGGGTCACCCTTTTGCCAGTGTGTAGCACAGTGTTGAGAACAAAGAAAGTAATTAATATACTTTCTTTTTAAAGACTGACTTTTTTTTGAGTTTGTGAAACAAATTAATCAGTGGAAACATCTGGTCCTCTTGGGGGCAGCGTTGATTAGAAAGCTGATAAACAGTTTATTTACATAAATAAATGATGCAATATGTATTTATAGCTGGAAAAATCAAGTCTGCCTCCCACTAAATGGCCTCAGTTCATAATGTAAAACAGAAAACCGTATCTACTTTTATTTTTCTGTGACTTGCTTCATCATGTTCACTGGCTCAGGTATGTCCTTCAGACTTCTGTACATCTACCTGAGTGTTCTGTCTCATTAGGTCTCAACTCTAAAGGTAACTGTATGGTGAAGGCTTCTGGATCACTGCAGTGAGAACTAATGGCATATTTTTATCCACCCCTCTGTACATAAAACTCAGCTTGTATTATAATTAACAAAATCTTTACTCTGCCTTATTCATTAGCTGTTTATGTGGGATAACTTCCCCTTACATAGAAAGCTAATTAATGAAAAAAACAGGGTTATTTGTCTTTTGCATTATTGACTGCATCTAGCAGAGTAGCCTGCTATATGCCTACTATGTTCTGAATTAATAAAATTAGTATAATTAAACTAAGAAGAATTTAAGATCTCTTTTCAAAGTGCTAGGAAAAAAAACTAGAAAATTATATCTCTGAAAGTGTTTCTGTATAGCATCTTTTACTAAGAAGTAACAACTTACTAAGAGCAAATTAATGTAGCTTATATTTTTGATAGGTGTTGTCTTGGTCTACATTGTCAGATACAGTAGGAGGCAGGGTAGAGTAGAAAACAGTCTATTGTGAGAAGGCAACAATGAAGTGACTCTTTCTTAACATAAAAATGGAATAACATTGGTAATCATTATTGAGGGAAATTTGAGAAATATGTATCAGTTTCTAAAATAAACATGCTCTTTGACCATGATAAATCTTCAACAAATTTATCTCAAGGTGATAAATGGAAAAGTATGCAAAAATATGTAATTGTAAGAAATTCACCACTAAATTCTATATAATAGTGAAAACTTTGGCAAGTCATATTATTTTTCAAAGTAACGGTTTGGTAATAGACATTATGATGTATGAAAACATGGGCCATAAAACCATATGACTAACTATTGATACAATCGGGCTTGATAACTTACTAACTCTCTGACCTTGAGCAAATCACTTAAACTTTCTGTGCCTGTTTTCCTTGGTTGAAAACATGGTTAAAAATAGTGCCCTCTTTATAGGGCTATTCTGAGCATTAAATATGATAATATTGGTATAGTAGTTACAATAATCCCCAATTAATAGTATGAGCTAAAATGTTAAACTATACAAAATATTCTATACATACATAGAAGTAAAATTTGCAGAGATGTTTATAAGTTGCTATCACTAAATTGTGGGTGTAGAGTTGATATTTGGAGAAGGCAATGGCACCCCACTCCAGTACTCTTGCCTGGAAAATCCCATGGATGATGGAGCCTGGTAGACTGCAGTCCATGGAGTCGCTGAGTCAGACACGACTGAGCGACTTCACTTTCACTTTTCACTTTCATGCATTGGAGAAGGCAATGGCAACCCACTCCAGTGTTATTGCCTGGCGAATCCCATGGACAAGGGAGCCTGGTTGGCTGCTGTCTATGGGGTCGCACAAAGTCAGACACGTTGAAGTGACTTAGCAGCAGCAGAGATGACTTTAGAGTCCTCCTTTTCACTCTTTTTCTGTTACATATAAGCATTACTTTTACAATAATTATAACAAAACTTGTTTTTAATAAGCTTCTTAATGTCAGTTTCTCAAACAGTGCCAATGTTTGGGAAACAGGACATAATTATACATATGAATATTTATAGTGAGAAGATTCTTTTTAGTCAGCCTTCTTTCAAGCTGCAATAACTTTGTAGCATGACTTAAAAGTAACTACCCTTTCCAGAGGTTATTAATTCTTGGCATCCTCTGTATAATTTTTCAGCTTGCTTGACTTTGCTGAAAATAGGTAACTGAGTATGGGGACTATCATAGTGTTAATTTATCACTAGAAATACGAAGGAGTCCCTCCAATTCTTTACACAGTATTTTTAGTGTGTTTTGACAGAATCAATGATGATTCTGCCTGGGCTAGATAGTGAGGCACAATAACACTCAGGAGGGTGGCTATATTTTTTGACACTTATACAGTTTGGGGGGGAATAGTACCTCCTTCTCATTATTTATTTTTCTAAATACTTCTGGGGAAAAAATATAACCATTGGAACACAGACTATTTGTATTCTTAATCTAAGCTTTTAGCAAAAAATTGAGGTTTCCTGAGATACAATAATTTCTGAGAGTGCTTTCACCTCTCCATCTCTGTAGCTTCATGGGTAACAGCTAGTGTTTAATGAAAACATTTTTCAATGAGTTTCTACCTGCTTTTAAGGCTGCCATTTGATTCTTCCACTACATATTTTATCCTTCTTATTTTTTCCTGTACACATATTAAAACATTTCAGAAAGGATAACTTTTGGAAATAAACTTTAGCTCTCACTATCAAAGTGCAATGTTTTACCAGCCAAAATTAAACTGGGAAGGAAAACTTTATTCAGGGCTATTTCAATAGGAGAGAGAGGCCAGACATTGGTTTTAACTCTACAAAAACAAAGCTGGGAAGCTTTTTAAACAGTGGGGTGAGACAGCGGTCATGGGACATCTGTGTTTACTATTGACTTTCAAAAGGAAAACTAATCTTGCTCATATCTTCATGACAGGGGGTAGTTTTTCCATTTGGAGTAAGGCACCCAGCTGAGGCTGCTCCCCTCCCACAGAGACTAGGGGATAGGAGCCCTATATTCCTTGATGACATTTCAATGAAATGGTTCCTTTATACTTGAAAATGATAGCGCTCGAACACAAAACTGGCAAGAGAAATTTTTGAAAGATTTATATCTTAAAGCGGATGAGAAAGAGTTTAGAAGATTTTCTTAAGTAAATTTCCTAAGGGAGGAAAGGGGCCCAGAGTCAGGAAGAAGCCTATTTACAATACAGTCCAGCTGAGGGGAACATTAAGATCATCTTGATAAAAATTTAATGAGCAATTTAGGCTTCTTGGTGGCTCTTTGATGCAGGTTCAATCCCTGAGTCAGGAAGATTCTCTGGAGAAGGAAAAGGCAACCTATTCCAGTATTCTTGCCTAGGAAATCCCATAGGCAGAGGAGCCCGGCGGGCTGTAGTTCATGGGGTTGCAAAAAAGTCAGACATGACTTTGAGACTAAACAACAATGACATGTGCAATTTAGTATTTTACTTTACATCAGATGAATAAGAATGGATAAAGAACTTGTATTGTTTCTTATTATTTATATCCTTTTGTGCATAAACGATTTCACTGAAATCTCATGACACATGTTGTGATGTAGCTATTACTATTTTCAGTCTTAATTTACAGCTAAGCATCCTTCAGAACAGAAAGGTTAAGAGAAATTTCCACAATTCCTACACATGTCAGAACTGGCAATTAAGTTCAGATGTCATGTTCCCAGGTGCTGTCATTACTCACTTAGAAATGAAAAAATAGTTTTCAACAGCTTGAATGATCTTTGAGGCACCAGATTAACTCTTGGGGATTGGCAATCATGAACAAAAACAGTGTTAAGTGCAGGGCCCAGCACAAGTAAGATCTTCAAATTACTTTTACAATAATTATAACAAAACTTGTTTTTAATAAGCTTCTTAATGTCAGTTTCTCAAACAGTGCCAATGTTTGGGAAACAGGACATAATTATACATATGAATATTTATAGTGAGAAGATTCTTTTTAGTCAGCCTTCTTTCAAGCTGCAATAACTTTGTAGCATGACTTAAAAGTAACTACCCTTTCCAGAGGTTATTAATTCTTGGCATCCTCTGTATAATTTTTCAGCTTGCTTGACTTTGCTGAAAATAGGTAACTGAGTATGGGGACTATCATAGTGTTAATTTATCACTAGAAATACGAAGGAGTCCCTCCAATTCTTTACACAGTATTTTTAGTGTGTTTTGACAGAATCAATGATGATTCTGCCTGGGCTAGATAGTGAGGCACAATAACACTCAGGAGGGTGGCTATATTTTTTGACACTTATACAGTTTGGGGGGGAATAGTACCTCCTTCTCATTATTTATTTTTCTAAATACTTCTGGGGAAAAAATATAACCATTGGAACACAGACTATTTGTATTCTTAATCTAAGCTTTTAGCAAAAAATTGAGGTTTCCTGAGATACAATAATTTCTGAGAGTGCTTTCACCTCTCCATCTCTGTAGCTTCATGGGTAACAGCTAGTGTTTAATGAAAACATTTTTCAATGAGTTTCTACCTGCTTTTAAGGCTGCCATTTGATTCTTCCACTACATATTTTATCCTTCTTATTTTTTCCTGTACACATATTAAAACATTTCAGAAAGGATAACTTTTGGAAATAAACTTTAGCTCTCACTATCAAAGTGCAATGTTTTACCAGCCAAAATTAAACTGGGAAGGAAAACTTTATTCAGGGCTATTTCAATAGGAGAGAGAGGCCAGACATTGGTTTTAACTCTACAAAAACAAAGCTGGGAAGCTTTTTAAACAGTGGGGTGAGACAGCGGTCATGGGACATCTGTGTTTACTATTGACTTTCAAAAGGAAAACTAATCTTGCTCATATCTTCATGACAGGGGGTAGTTTTTCCATTTGGAGTAAGGCACCCAGCTGAGGCTGCTCCCCTCCCACAGAGACTAGGGGATAGGAGCCCTATATTCCTTGATGACATTTCAATGAAATGGTTCCTTTATACTTGAAAATGATAGCGCTCGAACACAAAACTGGCAAGAGAAATTTTTGAAAGATTTATATCTTAAAGCGGATGAGAAAGAGTTTAGAAGATTTTCTTAAGTAAATTTCCTAAGGGAGGAAAGGGGCCCAGAGTCAGGAAGAAGCCTATTTACAATACAGTCCAGCTGAGGGGAACATTAAGATCATCTTGATAAAAATTTAATGAGCAATTTAGGCTTCTTGGTGGCTCTTTGATGCAGGTTCAATCCCTGAGTCAGGAAGATTCTCTGGAGAAGGAAAAGGCAACCTATTCCAGTATTCTTGCCTAGGAAATCCCATAGGCAGAGGAGCCCGGCGGGCTGTAGTTCATGGGGTTGCAAAAAAGTCAGACATGACTTTGAGACTAAACAACAATGACATGTGCAATTTAGTATTTTACTTTACATCAGATGAATAAGAATGGATAAAGAACTTGTATTGTTTCTTATTATTTATATCCTTTTGTGCATAAACGATTTCACTGAAATCTCATGACACATGTTGTGATGTAGCTATTACTATTTTCAGTCTTAATTTACAGCTAAGCATCCTTCAGAACAGAAAGGTTAAGAGAAATTTCCACAATTCCTACACATGTCAGAACTGGCAATTAAGTTCAGATGTCATGTTCCCAGGTGCTGTCATTACTCACTTAGAAATGAAAAAATAGTTTTCAACAGCTTGAATGATCTTTGAGGCACCAGATTAACTCTTGGGGATTGACAATCATGAACAAAAACAGTGTTAAGTGCAGGGCCCAGCACAAGTAAGATCTTCAAACAACCTTTGTAACAAGATGAAAAATAACCCTTTCTTTTAAAAAACTCAGAGTAACTTTGGTGTATACTTTTGACAATGCCAGTGAAATAACTTTGGAATTTATTAAAATATTATAAAGTGTAAGATAGCTTATTGAAATAATTATTGTCCTATGTTTTATTTTAAAATCCACACTTCTGTTTTATTTTTCTTGAACAAAATTTAGTTGATTTTTATTGTATTAGATTTTTTTTTTTCTCCTGGAGAAATCACTCTATGAAACTGTAGCCAAATTTCCCAGAATTCTTGTGTTTACTACTTGGGAGGACCATTGACTTCCTTAAAATTTTGCTAAAAAAAGTTAATCATGACCGACTAAAAATGATTTTATTTTGAAAACATGCCTCCATTACTGTGAGGGGAATAAATATGCGCGTACTTAATCTGTCTGATTCATTAATGGTTTTAGCATTGTTACAAAAAGTATTTGTTACTCTTTCATGTGAGGTGTCCTAGGGGGCTCTTGGAAAGGCAAAGAAAGGGAATCAGATTGGGCAGAGAGATAAGCTGAGATGGAGAAGCGCTGAAGCTGCACTGGCACTCTTAAAGTTACCCTTCATTGTGTCCAGGGAATTGACATTTATACATAAGAGTGAATCAGTAACTGGATGCAAGCTTTCCTGGGGGCATAGGGTATAACATTGGACTCTCTCAAATCAAGGGCCATTTTTGAAGAAGGATGACAGCTGGAAGCTGTCAGTTTGAAGCACAGTCAGCAGTTTGAAGAATATATATTTTAATCATGAATAGGGACTAGATTGATGTATCACAGCATCCAGTACAGCTGAATTTCTTAGATATAGAGATACTGATACATATATATGAAAAGAAATTCTCCTGAAATAGGAGAGATATATTGTTTCAACTCTTGTATTCATTTTAGAATTCATCACACATTTTTGAAACATTATGCCTAGTTTTATAGTCATGTAATTGTGTATGAATTTCAATTGTATAAATATTAACATGGATACTAGTAAACATATTAATCTTAATTGTTGTAGTCTTTTCCTTAGTGAATATATATGGGAAATGTACATTTTAGAAAAAATTAGGAAAAATATAATTTAAGTAAATTCTTTATTTTTCCTAGAAATCTAAGACTGGGTAGTTTCCTTGTAATGAATGTTCTTCTATTTAAAAGGTTATTAATTTGGATTAATAGGATATGACAGTGTTATGGACTAAATTGCATGTCTCTAAAATTTATATGTTAAGGCCATAATCACCTATGTCATTGTATTTGTATTAATTACCTGTTTTAATTAAAGGGTAATTAATGTTAAATGAGGTCATAATGTTAGGGTTCTAATTTAAAAAACTGATATTTTTATAAGACAAAGAATAGACAACAAAAGTGCAGGTGCAAGAAGTGGCCATATGAGAACACAGTGAGAAGGTGGCCATCTGCAAGCTGAGGACACAAGCCTCAATGTAAACTCGCTTCGCACCAGGATCCTGGACTTTCAACCTCTAGAGCTGTGAGAAAATCAATTTCTGTTGTTTAAACTACCTGTGCTGCTGTGCTGTGCTCAGTTAGGTCCAGCTCTCTGTGATCCCATGGATGCTAGCCTGCCAGGCTCCACTGTCCGTGGAAATTCCCGGGCAGAAATACTGGAGTGGGTTGCCATTTCCCTTCCTAAGGGATCTTCTCAAGCTAGAGATCGAACTCGTATCTTGCATTTCTAGATTTGGCAGGCAGATTCTTTACCACTTAGGGAAGTTGGGAAGCACTTAAACCACCTAGCCTGTGATATCTACTGTGACAACCAAAGTAGAATAGTAGAGAAAATATATCAATATTATGTTGATATCATAATATTACTTGCCAGCTTGTATCATTGGAATTTTAAGAACTTCTGCTTCAGAGATAGCCCTCAATTTAGGTCAAGTACAGAACATGCTGATGCACATGTATATAATTTGTAGAGTTTTGTAGTCCACTTTATACTCCTAGATTTATGTATATAGAAGGTTAAAGCAAACCAGAAGACATAAGTGATCATATATTTCTAGAACCCTTCATTATTTCCTAAAGAATCTAAAATTATTTTTTTGCCATCTTAGCTTTACATGTAGAAAATAGAAATCAAGAAGTGGCTTTAAAGCTTATCATCTCTGTCTATCTGTATCCTTCTTTGGTTAGCAGTTATATCGACATGGAAAATAACAGGATTTGAAATCACAAGGGCTAGGGCTAAATCTGGACTGTGCCATGCTATTCCTGAGCTAGTCATCAAAGATTAGAAAGTGATATATATATATAAATTTTTTTTTGCACAAACCTGGAGGACTTTTGAGGGCTTATGTTAAATGCAACGAGCAAATTGAGATAAATGTTTGACTTAGTGTGTTTATCAAATGAACAAGGTACTCTGAAGATTCCCTAATATGTGTCTTCATTTGATTACTAAAATTCTATGTTGTAAATTTTTTTAGAGAAGAAATTAATTGAGACTTAAAAAGTTTAAGAAAAGACTCTACAAATGGACATCACCAGATGGTCAACATCAAAATCAGATTGATTATATTCTCTGCAGCAAAAGATGGAGAAGCTCTATACAGTCAACAAAAACAAGATCTGAGCTGACTGTGGCTCAGATCACGAACTCCTTATTACCAAATTCAGACTGAAATGGAAGAAAGCAGGGAAAACTGCTAGACCATTCAGGTATGACCTAAATCAAATCCCTTATGATTATACAGTGGAAGTGTAAAATAGATTTAAGGGCCTAGATCTGATAGATAGAGTGCCTGATGAACTATGGAATGAGGTTCGTGACATTGTACAGAAGACAGGGATCAAGACCATCTCCATGGAAAAGAAATGCAAAAAAGCAAAATGGCTGTCTAGGGAAGCCTTACAAATAGCTGTGAAAAGAAGAGAAGTGAAAAGGAAAGATATAAGCATCTGAATGCAGAGTTCAAAACAATAGCAAGAAGAGATAAGAAAGCCTTCCTCAGTGATCAATGCAAAGAAATAGAGGAAAACAACAGAATGGGAAAGACTAGAGATGTCTTCAAGAATATTAGAGATACCAAGGGAACATTTCATGCAAAGATGGGCTCGATAAAGGACAGAAATGGTATGGACCTAACAGAAGCAGAAGATATTAAGAG
>SJYT01082071.1:557742-588295 GCA_006410635.1 Cephalophus harveyi | reverse complement strand
GAAGAAGGCTGATCGCTGAAGAATTGATGCTTTTGAAGTGTGGTGTTGGAGAAGACTCTTGAGAGTCCCTTGGACTGCAAGGAGATCCAACCAGTCCATTCTGAAGGAGATCAACCCTGGGATTTCTTTGGAAGGGATGATGCTAAAGCTGAAACTCCAGTACTTTGGCCACCTCATGTGAAGAGTTGACTCATTGGAAAAGACTGTGATGCTGGGAGGGTTTGGGGCAGGAGAAGAAGGGGATGACAGAGGATGAGATGGCTGGATGGCATCACTGACTCAATGGACGTGAGTCTGAGTGAACTCCGGCAGTTGGTGATGGACAGGAAGGCCTGGCGTGCTGCGATTCATGGGGTCGCAAAGAGTTAGAAACAACTGAGCAACTGAACTGAACTGAACTAGAAAGTTTAAATAACATTATTAATATTATAAAGCAAATACCTGATGGAGCCAGTCTTCAGTTCTAGGAAGTTTATTTCTTTACACTGTGCTGTTAACCCTTCTTTTATGCTGTGTACCTGACAACAATCATGATAGTAAAGATAACAATAGCAAAAGTGAGTGAAGTTGCTCAGTCGTGTGTGACCCTTTCTGACCCCATGGAGTGTAGCTTACCAGGCTCTTCCATCCATGGGTTTTTCCAGGCAAGAATACTGGAGTAGTTTGCCATTTCCTTCTCCAGGAGATCTTCCCGATCTAGGGATTGTAGGATCTTCCTGGTCTCCCTCATTGTAGCCAGATGCTTTACCGTCTGAACCCCCAGGGAATTCAATAGCAAATTTTACTCTTATTACAGTAATCATTTGCAAATAGCAATTTTAAATTATCTAAATAAAGTAGGAAGGATAATTAAAGAGGTGAGACCAATGTGGCTTGACCAGATAGACAAAGTATTCTAGAAGTATGACAATTACAGGTACAAAGAAAGGATCCTGGAACATGAGTCACAGGTATCTGAGAAAGTGGCTTAAGGTCAAAGATGTCTACTTCTAATCTAGAGTAGTCAAGGAGAGCAGACAGAGCTGTGGAAGAAGAAATTATGGTTATATGAGTTTCCACGGTACCAGAAAGATAACAAGGTCACTGACAATGGTGTTGGCCCTGAAGGAAGTTGGGCATCATTATTTGCATTCAGTAAAAGTGTCCCTCACAAATGCACAACTCACCTTCTCAGGTTCAAGAGGGATATTTTTTTACACCTGAAACTTAATAGAGTAGATTTTTTGCATATAAATCAATGTTGTTTTTAGGGTTCATGTTGTAGTTTATTTCAGGATGTGAACTGGAAACACATTGCTAAACTCACTGAAAGAGCAAAGCTAGAAAAACAGAGCTTTAAAATTGAAATAACACAAAAACCCCAGTTGGTGTTTTATCATTTAACAACAGGTTTATTAAGATATCATTGTTCAGTCACTCACTGGTGTCCAACTCTATGACCCTATGTACTGCAACACTCCAGGCCTCCCTGTTCTTCACCATCTCCTGGAGTTTTCTCAAACTCATGTCCATTGAGTTGGTGATGTCATCCAACCATCTTGTCCTTTGTTGTCCCCTTTGCCTCCTGCTTTCAATCTTTCCTAGCACCAGGGTCTTTTCTAATGAGTCAGTTCTTTGCATCAGATAGCCAAAGTATTGGAGTTCCAGGATCAGTCCTTCCAACGAATATTTAGGACTGATTTCCTTTACAATTGACTGGTTTGATCTCCTTGCTGTCCAAGGGACTCTAAAGATTCTTTTCCAACACCACAGTTCAAAAACATCAGTTCTTTGGCACTGAGCTTTCGTTTTGGTCCAACTCTCACATCCATACATGACTACTGGAAAAACTATAGCTCTGACTAGATGGACTTTTGTTGGCAAAGTAATGTCTCTACTTTTTATTATGCTGTCTGGGTTGGTCATAATTTTTCTTACAAAGAGCAAGTGTCTTTTAATTTCATGGCTGCAGTCACCATCTGCAGTGATTTTGGAGCCCAGGAAAATAAAGTCTCTCACTGTTTCCTTTGTTTCCCCATCTATTTGCCATGAAGTGATGAGACCGGATGCCATAATCTTAGATTTTTGAATGTTGAGTTTTCAGCCGTTTTTACTTTTTTACTTTCCTCTCCTCTTTTTTACTCTCCTCTTTCACCTTTATCAAGAGGCTCTTTAGTTCCTCTTTGCTAAAGTGGTGTCATCCGCATATTTGAGGTTATTGATATTTCTCCCAGCAGTCTTGATTCCAGCTTGTGCTTCATCCAGCCTGGCATTTCACATGATGTACTCTGCATATAAGTTAAATAAACAAAGTGACAATATACACACTTGCCATGCTCCTTTCCCAATTTTGAAACCGTCCATTATTTAGATATATTTTGAGCAATACTATAAGATAATTCAGAGCTTGCTGAAGAGGCTTGATCAAACTGTACATAGCTTTTAGTGGAAATATACCTATTTAAATGGATAGCACAGTATGGTAACGTTGAATTTGGAAGAATACTTTACTGGTAAAGAATAAAAACTTAATTCCATATAGTAAATTATTTTAGTGTGTGTCCTGCCGAAGTGAGTACATCCATATAAGAAATTAAAACACAACAATGAATGTTGTCTGTGAGATGGCCTCATATTTTTCAATTAGAAACCTCTGGTATTTATTAACCTACAGTTATTTTTGGCTCTTTGGACACAACATTCTGCATTCACAAAATGTATTTAGTCTGAGGAGTTAAAAGTTCTTAGCACCAAGAAATTCAACAGTACAACATCAAACAGTATGCATAGCTACACTCTTATTTGTCCTCACTGCAAAGCACTGAAAGGTCAAGAGTCTTGTTAAAAGTCACTTAAAGGTTCTTTGTTTTAATTTGTATTAAAGAAGAAGCAGCTTCACAGAAAAATCACAAGTGGAAACTGGAAGTTGTGATCAAATACTGGACAATTAAGGCCACATTATGAAAGGATCTAAATGATAAGCTAATTTAAGTAGACTATAATAGTACATGAGAATCCCTTGAAAATTTAAACATGTTGCCCTTGAGAGTGAAATGTTTAAAATGGTGCTTTAGGAAGGGTATAATCATACATATGCACAGTAGGACAAAGTGTCCAGAAAACCTGTCAGTGGAATAGTGTAATATTCCTAATGAATTAGGGAACCTGGAGTAGGAAAATGAGAATGGAAAAAAGCAATACATTGCTAATTAAACATACTTATATAAAAGTTATAAAATCATATATAATTTATAAATATGTATACCATATATAAGGCATATATTTTAATGAATATAGCTATAAATCATTTGTTCCAGGCATCATGATAGCTTTAAAGATATGAGACATGTATGTGAATGAAAGCAGACCAATGAGACTGTAATGGAAATTTGGTGGAGTAATGGAGAGGCTCTTTTGTTTTGGAATTGCTGTCAGGATAAAGCATGAGAGTGGAGCTGCTGCTAAACAAACGACCACTACAAGGCAATATCCCACTTGAATGAAACCAATGTAAAAAGAAGTTTCCTGTTAGTACTCGAGTCCTGTGTTCAGCAGTACCTAAAGCTATATAATATAGACATCTATGTTATGTGAACAGATTCTTGTCACATTTTAGTCTTCACTGGAGACTACACAGTCTTCAGTGGAGTTTTCAGTCACTGATAAGTGAAAAAAAAATTTTTTTTTTTTACACAAAGTTAGGAAATCCAAGGGAATGGAATTTTGAGAGAGACATAGTGGGGTTTTAATTAGCAATTTTATATGCTACTGAGTTGAAATTTTCATCAGTTTGTTATTTACAATGTTTTATAGCACAGTTTCAGTAAAATAGCAGTGGTTACAATAAAACTTTAGTTTGTTAGAGTTTGTGGAGCAGGTAAGTGATGAAGAAAAAGCAGCATTCAAGCATAGGCAATGGCACCCCACTCCAGTACTCTTGCCTAGAAAATCCCATGGATGGAGAAGCCTGGTAGGCTGCAGTCCATGGGGTCACTAAGAGTCGGACATGACTGAGTGACTTCACTTTCACTTTTCACTTTCATGCATTGGAGAAGGAAATGGCAACCCACTCCAGTGTTCTTGCCTGGAGAATCCCAGGGACGATGGAGCCTGATGGGCTGCCGTCTATGGGGTCACACAGAGTCGGATATGACTGAAGCGACTTAGCAGCAGCAGCGGCAGCAAGCATAGGCAATCTTGTTGCAATATTATTGGATGAAGATCAAAATAAAACGTAGCCAGAAGAGTAACCATGGCTGAAAGAAGGTTTACTCAGGAAGCAGGGCAGTGGAGGCACTTGCAGTTGAAGACAGTGCTGAAGCCAGAACAAGACAAAACAGAGAGAGGCCTTTGGGCAAAAAAAAGATGGTATACACTTATATCATAAGGACATTGAATATTGCATTACTTATGATAGAAAAGTCTCATAAACTAGGTACTATTAAATAATTATCACAAAATAGAAATATTTAATAGTACACAAAATGCTCATATTAAAAGGTCAATTGAAAAGTCGTAATGTGTATCATTGTATATAAAATGGAACAGTCTTGTAACAGTAAGAACATATTTTCTGAATTTTTTATAATAGTTTATAGTAAAATGCTTTTTAAAAGTATAAGGATGTGTAGAACACATAAAAGGGCAATGAGATAAAAATTTATAAAAGAGTTAACATTCAAAAGGAGAAAAGCCACTTGTCATTTGTCAAAACTATGTAGTGGTTAAAATGATCCAAAAACTGTTCTAATTGTTTTATAAAATAGTTATTATGTTTACTCAGTAAGATAGACAACATATTATCTATTTGAAGAAGAGGAAACTAAACAGAAAGAATTAACTTAGTTAACATCATGTCTGAGATTTGAATTAAGACCAATCTGGCTTCAGAATCTACAAACCTAAAAACTATTCTATGTGGCTGCAATGTTTTGTTTTGTTTGTCTTTTGAATGGTGCAGTCTATCAATATAAAACCAGATATTGCTGTCATAATATTGACTTGTCACTTAAACTCTTTTATAGGAAAAAACCCTATAGATTTATTTGATTCATTATCATTTTTCATATAAAGCTACAAACTTAGACTCTTTTTCTAAATATTATTTTATTGAAATATGGTTGTTTTATAGTACTGTGTTAGTTTGTAGTTACAGCAAAGTAATTCAATTATGTGGGTATATGTATAAATATATATATATATATTTACATCTGCTAATCCTAAACTTCCAATCCATTCCTCCCTTAAACCCCTTTCCCCTTACAACCACAAGTCTGTTCTCTATGTATGTGAGTTTGTATCTGTTTTATAGGTATGTTCATTTGTATCATATTTTAGATTCTACATATAAGTGATATCATATGGTATTTTTCTTTCTTTTTCTGACTTATTTCACTTAGTATGATAATCTCTTGGGCCATCCATATTGCTGCAAAGGCATTATATCATTCTTTTTTATGGCTGATTAATATTCCACCCCCCCACACAAACACCCCCGCGTGTGTGCATAGATAGATAGACATCACATCTTCTTTATGCTTTTTGTCTGTCAGTGGACATTTAGGTTTTTTCCCTGAGCTATTGTAAATAGTGCTGCTGTGAACATAAGGGTACATGTATTCTTTCTAATAATAGTTTTATCTGGATACATGCCCCAGATGTGGGACACCAGGTCATGTGGTAACTCTGTTTTTAGTTTTTTGAAGAACTCCCATACTGTCATTTATAATGCTTAAATCAGTTTGCATTTCCACCTACACAATGTGAGAGGGTTCTGTTTTCTCCACACCCTCTCCAGCATTTTTATTCATGGGCTATTAATGATGACTATTCTGACCAATGGGGGTGTGAAGTGGTACTGTATTATAATTTTGATTTGCATTTATCCAGTAATGAAAAATCTTCAGCATCTTTTCATATGCCTATTGGCCATTTGAAATATACTCTTTATGTGTAAATTAGGAAGATGTAGCAAAAAATATACAAGGTTTAAATCTGGCTCATAATTCCATGAATCACAATACTAGTATTAAAGAATAGGTGATATGGTGTGATGGAAATTCCCTGGATTAGTAGACATGTTTTTAAATTTTGTCCTTTATATACTACTGACCATAAGGGATGTTACTCAATGAGTCTCTTAATATCTTCAAAACTCCAAAAGAAGGGATTTAATCTTTTCTCAGTTCAGTTTAGTTCAGTTGCTCAGTCATGTCTGACTCTCTGTGACCACATGGACTGCAGCACGCGTGGCCTCCCTATCCATCACCAGCTCCTAGAGTTTACTCAAACTCATGTCCATTGAGTCAGTGATGCCATCCAACCATTTCATCCTCTGTTGTCCCCTTCTCCTCCTTCCCAGCATCAGGGTCTTTTCCAGTGAGTCAGTTCTTCACATCAAGTGGCCAAAGTATTGGAGTTTCAGCTTCAGCATCAGTCTTTCCAATGAATATTCAGGACGAATTTCCTTTAGGATAGACTGGTTGGATCTCCTTTTAGTCCAAGGCACTGTCAAGAGTCTACTCCAACATCACAGTTCAAAAGCATCAGTTCTTTGGTGCTCGGCTTTCTTTATAGTCCAACTTTCACATCCATATATGACTACTGAAAAAACCATAGCCTTGACTAGATTGACCTTTGTTGGCAAAGTAATGTCTCTGCTTTTTAATACGCTCTCTAGGTTGGTCATAACTTTTCTTCCAAGGAGCAAACGTCTTTTAATTTCATGGCTGCAGTCACCTTCTACAGTGATATTGGAGCCCCCCAAAATAAAGTCTGACACTGTTTCCACTGTTTCCCCATCTATTTCCCATGAAGTGTTGGGAATGGATGCCATGATCTTAGTTTTCTGAATGTTGAGCTTTTAGCTAACTTTTTCACTCTCCTCTTTCACTTTCATCAAGAGGCTCTTTAGTTCTTCACTTTCTGCCATATGGTGGTGTCATCTGCATATATGAGGTTATTGATATTTCTCCTGGCAGTCTTAATTCCAGCTTGTGCTTCATTCAGCCCAGTGTTTCTCATGATGTACTCTGCATATAAGTTAAATAAGCGGGATGACAATATATAGCCTTGATGTACTCCTTTCCCTATTTGGAACCAGTCATTGTTCCATATCCAGTTCTAACAGTTGCTTCCTGACCTGTATACAGATTTCTTAAGAGGAAGATCAGGTGCTCTGGCATTCCCATCTCTTTCAGAATTTTCCACAGTTTATTGTGATCCACACAGTCAAAGTCTTTGGCATAGTCAATAAAGCAGAAATAGATGTTTTTTTCTGGAACTTTCTTGCTTTTTCAATGATCCAACGGATGTTGAATTTCTGGTCAAACATCCACTTTGATCACTGGTTCCAACATTCCAATTTGATGTCTGGTTCCTCTGTCTTTTCTAAAACCATCTTGAAGATCTGAAAGTTAATGGCTCACATACTGTTGAAGCCTGGCTTGGAGAATTTTAAACACTACTAGCATGTGAGATGAGTGTAATTGTGCAGTATTTTGAGCATTCTTTGGCATTGCCTTTCTTTGGGATTGGAATGAAAACTGACCTTTTCCAGTCCTGTGGCCACTGCTAAGTTTTCCAAATTTGCTGGCATATTGAGTGCAGCACTTTCATAGCATCTTCTTTTATGATTTGAAATAGCTCAACTGGAATGCCATCACCTTCACTAGCTTTGCTCGTAGTGATGCCTTCTAAGGCCCACTTGACTTCACATTCCAGGATGTCTGGCTCTAGGTGAGTGATCACACCATAGTGATTATTTGGGTCATGAATATCTTTTTTATACAGTTCTTCTGTGTATTCTTGCTACCTCTTCTTAATATCTTCTGCTTCTGTTAAGTCCATACCATTTCTGTCCTTTATTGTGCCTATCTTTGAATGAAATTGTCGTTTGGTATCTCTAATTTTCTTGAAGAGATCTCTAGTTTTTCCCATTCTATTGTTTTCCTCTATTTCTTTGCATTGATCACTGAGGAAGGCTTTCTTACCTTTCCTTGCTATTCTTTGGAACTCTGCATTCAAATGGGTATATCTTTCCTTTTCTCCTTTGCTTTTCACTTTTCTTTCTGCAGGTATTTGTAAGGCCTCCTCAGAGAGCCATTTTGCTTTTTTGCACTTCTTTTTCTTGGGGATGGTCTTGATCCCTGTCTCCTGTACAATGTTACAAACCTCCATCCATCATTCATCAGGCACTCTCTCTATCAGATGTAATCCCTTGAATCTATTTGTCACTTCCCCTATATAATCGTAAGGAATTTGATTTAGGTCATACCTGAATGGTCTGGTGGTTTCCTTACTTTCTTCAATTTAAGTCTGAATTTGGGAATAAGGAATTCATGATCTGAGCCACAGTCTACTCCAGTTTTTTTTTTTTTTGCTGACTGTATAGAGCTTCTTCATCTTTGGATGCAAAGAATATAATCAACCTGATTTCAGTATTGACCATCTGATGATGACCATGTGTAGAGTCTTTTCATGTGTTGTTGGAAGAGGATGTTCTATGACCAGTACGTTTTCTTGGCAAAACTCTATTAGCATTTGCCCTGCTTCATTCTGTACACCAAGGCCAAATTTGCCTGTTACTCCAGGTGTTTCTTGAGTTCCTGCTTTTGCATTCCAGTCCCCTATAATGAAAATGACATCTTTTTGGGGTGTTAGTTCTGGAAGTACTTGTAAGTCTTCATAGAACCGCTCAACTTCAGCTTTCAGCATTACTGGTTGGGACATAGACTTGGAATACCATGATATTGAATGGTTTGCCTTGGAAATGAACAGAGGTCATTCTGTCATTTTTGAGATTGCATCCAAGTACTGCATTTCGGACTCTTTTGTAGACTGTGATGGCTACTCCATTTCTTCTATGGAATTCTTGCCCGCAGTAGTAGATATAATGGTCATCTGAGTTAAATTCACCTGTTCTAATCCATTTTAGCTCACTGATTCCTAAAATGTCGACGTTCACTGTTGCCATCTCTTGTTTGACCACTTCCAATTTGCCTTGATTCATGGACGTAACATTCCAAGTTCCTATGCAGTATTGCTCTTTACAGCATAGGACTTTACTTCCATCACATCACATCCCCAGCTGGGTATTGTTTTTGCTTTGGCTCCATCTCTTCATTCTTTCTGGAATTATTTCTCCACTGATCTCCAGTAGCATATTGGGCACATACCAACCTGGGGAGTTCATCTTTCATTGTCCTATCTTTTTGCCTTTTCATACTGTTCATGGTGTTCTCAAGGCAACAATACTGAAGTGGTTTGCCATTCCCTTCTCCAGTGGAACACATTATGTCAGAATCTTTTCTAGTGTGTTTATAGTTCTCTCGTTATAGAAAACTATAGTTCTGTTTGGTTGAGAAATGCTAGAGGTCATTTTATTTCTCATGTCTTGGGGATCATCAATCATTGTATGATTTTCAACATTTTATAAAAACATTGTTTCATATTTTTCATCTGATTATTAATATTTTCAGGTAGGTAGGTGATAAATCTGTTTTTTGTTACTTCAGTCTGATTGAAAGCAGAAATCTAAAATGAGCATTTGGGATAAGATATGCCCATTGTCCCTGTCTTAACAAGCAGTGATTTCATGAGCAGTAAGAATAACAACAAAATTTGACAGACATTTAATCACCTGAACACTTCTGATATTTCCATAGCAGATTTACACCAGAGAATCAGTATTGCTGTCATGGAGCAATGGAATGTTTTGACATTTTTAAAGTAAGATCAGAAAGTAAAACTTTAATTTTTGAAGTAGTTAATCACAACCATGAAATTAGAGGAAAATATGAAACAGAAAAATAACAGCAAAATGGGACATTTTTAAATCTCATCTGAAATCATGACATAATCATTTGCAATTTAAGCAATGTTTATTTTGCATGTATGTTGTATCATCAAAGGTGATAGAGTGAAAATGGACTTTGAAAGGTGCCTCCTACCACCTCTTCTGTCCCAATCACTATTATGAGAATTAACTGAGATTAAGACTCAGGGACTCCGCAACTTCTCTCTTGCTGATTCAAATAAATATTCCTTATCTCCACTGTCTAGAACTCCTATTCTATTACATCTATTTCCTTCACTTGCTGATCGTAAGTATTGCTTTGTCTTCCTTTTAAAAATAGGATTTTTATATATGCCTTTAATGGAGACCTGGGAATATATATTTGTAACAAGTGTACAAATGATTTTGAGGCTGGTGATTTGGTATCTACACATTAAGAAACATTGGCTTATGGCTTTCTTTCTTTTTGGCATTATAGAGTTATATGTATTAGTACTGGGAGGAAGTGGGATCAAAGAAGCATATTACTCAGTAAGAATTATTGTTAATGGCATAATTTCCAGTCCTCTATATCTTCTACTTTTTGCTTTATTATTACTTAATCCTGATTAAATGGATTACAGTGAGGAAGAAAATACAAGGGAAAAATTCTTTTTAAAAAAATCCCATCTATGGATTCAGCTATCACACTCTTCTTTCCTTCATAATCAATGTTCGTAGTGTCTGCTTTTCTCCATACTTCCACTGCAGGGTGTGAGATTAAGTCCATGGTCTGGGAAATAAAATCTCACATGCCTTGCCACATAACATGGCCCAAAACTTATTTTTTTAAAAAAGTCTTCTTTTATTCCTTGCTCGTATGTCCCCATCTTTTCATTAGGCCTTGTGAATGTCTTTTGTGCTTCCAATTTTCTGTGAAGTCACTCTTGGTGAAGTCACCTGAAAACAAAATTGGCTGGTCATTTTTTCAGTTGTTAATGGTATCCAGTCTTAATTGACTCTTCTAGCATTTGACATTATTAAAAGGTCTTAAAATGATCCTTCTCCTTCCCTGGCCTCTCAAAGCATATATATATATTTTTTCTATTTCTGGTTATAGTTTATTGGTTCTTTATGTATTACTAGCAACATTTCCATTATCATTCTCAAATGTTGCTTCTTAAGCATTTTATTTCTTAGTCTCTATTCAGTTTGGCCTACTCATTCTCATCCATGAATATACTAGTCTCCTCTCTACTGCAGACAACTTTCATGAAATGCCTCTGAATGTTTCTATCTGGTTGCTTCTAAATCACTAAAATATTATCAAAATCACTCATTATCTTTCTATCTCTGCCAAGGACTAAGCCTGTCACTCCCATTACCTCTTTTGGTGAATAACAAAAAGACTAGTTATATAATCTAGGAATTTTGGATTTTTTTTCTGTGAACATATTCTCATTCAAATCAAACTATTCATACATTCAGTTTGAGTTGCATACTGTCAGTTCAGTTCAGTTGCTCAGTTGTGTCTGACTCTTTGCAGCCCCATGAATCACAGCACGCCAGGCATCCCTGTCCATTGACAACTCCCGGTGTTTACTCAAACTCATGTCCATTGAGTTGGTGATGCCATCCAGCCATCTCATCCTCTGTCGTCCCCTTCTTCTCCTCACCCTAATCCTTCCCAGCATCAGGGTCTTTTCTAATGAGTCAACTCTTCACATGAGGTGGCCAAAGTACTGGAGTTTCAGCTTCAGCATCAGTCCTTCCAATGAACACCCAGGACTGATGTCCTTTAGGATGGACTGGTTGGATCTCCTTGCAGTCCAAGGGACTCTTAAGAGACTTCTGCAACACCACAGTTCAAAGCATCAATTCTTCGGTGCTCAGCTTTCTTCACAGTCCAACTCTCACATCCATACATGACCACTGGAAAAACCATAGCTTTGACTAAACGGACCTTTGTTGGCAAAGTAATGTCTCTGCTTTTGAATATGCTATCTAGGTTGGTCATAACTTTTCTTCCAAGGAGTAAGCGTCTTTTAATTTCATGGCTGTAGTCACCATATGCAGTGATTTTGGAGCCCCCCAAAATAAAGTCTGACATTGGTTCCACTGTTTCCCCATCTATTTCCCATGAAGTGATGGGACCAGATGCCATGATCTTCATTTTCTGAATGTTGAGCTTTAAGCCAACTTGGATACTGTAGCAGCATTTAAAACCTGCTCAAATCAGCTATTTGGACACTACTTATTTTTCTTTCTATCACACAAATAACATCAAAGATGCTGAAATTCTTATTTAAATTTGGTTGCAGTAATATTTATTTAAAGTATTGATTTAAAATGTCTGTATGCAGGTCAAGAAGCAACAGTTAGAACTGGAGATGGAACAACAGACTGGTTCCAAATAGGGAAAGGAGTCCATCAAGGCTCTATATTGTCACCCTGCTTATTTAACTTATATGCAGAGTATGTCATGAGAAATGCTGAACTAAATGAAGCCAAGCTGGAATCAAGATTGCCTGAAGAAATGTCAATGACTTCAGATATGCAGATGACACCACACTTATGGCAAAGAGTGAAGAAGACCTAGATAGCCTATTGGTGAAAGTGAAAGAGGATAGTGAAAAGGTGGCTTAAATCTCATCATTCAGAAAACTAAGATTATGGCATCTGGTCCCATCGTTTCATGGCAAACAGATGGGGAAACAGTGGGAGACTTTATTTTTTGGGGCTCCAAAATCACTGCAGATGGTGATTGCAGCCATGAAATAAAAAGACGCCTGCTCCTTTGCAGAAAGGTTATGACCAAGCTATATGGCATATTAAAAAGGATAGACATTACTTTGCCAACAAAGGTCCATCTAGTCAAAGCTATGGTTTTTCCAGTAGTCACGTGTGAATGTGAGAGTTGGACTATAAAGAAAGCTGAGCATCAGAGAATTGGTGCTTTTGAACTGTGCTGTTGGAGAAGACTCTTGAGAGTCCCTTAGACATTAAGGAGATCCAACCAGTCCATCCTAAAAGAAATCAGTCCTGAGTGTTCATTGGGAGGACTGATGCTGAAGCTGAAACTCCAATACTTTGGTCACCTGATGTGAAGAACTGACTCATTAGAAAAGACCCTGATGCTGGGAAAGATTGAGGATGGGAGGAGAAGGGAACGACAGAGGATGAGATGGTTGGATTGCATCACCAACTCAATGGACATGAGTTTGAGTAAACACCGGGAGTTGGTGATGGACAGGAAGGCCTGGTGTGCTGCAGTCCATGAGTTGCAAAGAGTCAGACAAGACTGAGTGACTGAACTGGCTGATGACTTAAAAATATAAAATGTGATTATAAAGCTATTGATTATAGAAAAAATTTTTCATTATTTTGCAATAGTACAATCATCACCTAGCTTTTCATATCCAGACATTGAATTAATTGTGTTTTCTTTCTGAATTGTATTCTTTCCCCTTGGGGACAAAGTTTGACAGAATAATTTTTGTTTCAAATACATATATGTAAGTTTAGTGGGACTAAAATTCTAGCTTCGCTTTTTATTACAGTAAGCTCTTAAAACAGAAACTTGACACATGAAGTTTTGTCAGGTTTTCTGGGATTGAGTTTAGAGTTAGCTTTGATGTCTTATACTGTGCTTTTCTTTCTTTACCATTTTCTGGTGAGTTTCTATATTTTCTGTCTTGTTATATAGCCTAGTTTCATGTACATTTGTCAGGTATTTTTTTTTTTTTTTGAGCACATATCAATAAGAAGGACATAGCAAAGTGAAAGAGAGTTTCCATAAAGACATAAAGGTATATTATGAAATGTAATTGGTAATTTCAATGCAGTTTTAAAAGTAACTATTAAAACTTCATATTTCTTAAATATAGCCTTCACTCCACTGCCTATTGCATTTATTTTTTCCTCAACTGTAAAGTAAAAGCCCACTGTTACAAATGGTAGACTAAACTCTTATGTTTATAGGAAAAGAAAACATGAAAAACTGTATGTTTTTTATGACTTCCATTTCACGTAATTCACTAGCCTGAGTCCCAGAAATGCTTTCACAAAATGTTGAATTCTGCTCAGAAATGGAAACTCATACAATGAATGAACACTTTATGTAAAAGGAAGAAGGACAGGAAACAAATTCTGATAGAAAAGAAATTCAAAATATAGATATTTATGATATTAAATCACCTATTGAAAACAAATTACAGACTGTTGAAAGTTAGTGTTCCTCCTCTGAGAAAGATTGGAAGAAGGTGTCAAATGTCTATCCTATCTTTATTTATGGAATAAAGCTATTCAAAATTTTCTTAATGTACTTTTGTCTACGTGGCTTTAAACTTGGGAAAAAGACATAAGATTAATACATTAATTTCAAGCATGGTGCTTTAAAAATATACAAGGTAGACAATTGAATAAGAGCATTTCAAGTGATCTGCTATAATTTCAAACCTGCATAAAACAAAACAGAACTAATAGGAAAATAAAATATTAGTGTAAGGATTATGGTTCATAACCACACTCCTGTGTCTGGCCTTTCTTAAGAGGAAATACAGTTTACTGTGTAGAGAACAAGGAAAACATCTGGAGAGAACAACCAGAATATTAAAAATAAAACCCTCACTGTCATACTTTAAAAAAATAGATTAGTATGGTATTTATCAAAATTTTCTGGTATATATGTATTCACCCATATTAAGAGAAAAAATCTTTTAATTATTTAGTTAAGCTTTAAACTTTAATTAAGTTTAACTTTTATTTCTACTGTGTTACCTGAATAAATGTAAACCTGTGATTTATCATTTTCATGTAGCTGAATCCTCAGGATTGACAGAAAAGTAGTATATTTATTATCCTAAAACAACCTTTTTAATTTAAATCTCAAACATTTGTTTCTGAGAAATAACAGAAAATAATTTAGCCAATTCAAAAATAACTTGATCACTGTATTTATTAACCAATAATCTCATGTTTAAACATAACCTGAAATTGTCCTTCCCTTGTTCTCCTACTATATTCCAAAGAAGATTTTGGGTTAGAGTTCTCATGCCTTTTAGTGGGTAATGTTTCTATCCCAAGATTCTGTCAATTAAACAATTTTTGCCTTATTTCATTGTTATTCTCAAATTCTAAGAACCATCACTAGGAGGATAGTTGGCAGGTTAGGGGTGGGAAAGAGGCACGTTAAAAATATTACCTAATTTTTTTTGATATAGAACTCGTATTTACTCTACTACACGGCTGCTTCAGAAAAGATCCTTATCAATCATTCACTATCATAATCTGTTTATCAATGAATCTGTCTATGTATCTATATCTGTGCTTGCTTTATAAGTGGTATTTGGAAGAAATCCAATGTTTCAAAAGATTTATTTGGTGTTTAAAATTATACTAAAGGATTCCTTGAATTTTATGGCCATACTTAAGCTTTCTATCTTTATACATTATTTTTCAGACAATTCAATAACTTCTGTTAATAAACCATCATAGTTTTATTATTTATACTTATAAATTATTATTGTGTAATCTATATATCAGTAGAAAATTACAATTTTTAAAGTTTAAGCAGGTTCTTTTTTAAAATGCTTTTCAGAATTTCTAAAAGATTTACTTATGTTATTTTTGGTTGCTCCTGGTCTCCATTGCTGTGTGGGCTTTCTCTATTTGTGAAAAGTGGGGGGTTAGTCTTCTTTGCATGGCACAGGCTTTTCATTGCAGTGGCTTCTTTCTGCAGAGCATGGGTTCTAGGTGCGTGGGCTTCCTGTAGTTGCAGTGTGTGGGCTCAGTAGTTGTGATGTACGGATTTAGTTGTTCTGTGACATGTAGGATCTTTCTAGATCACAGATTGAACCCATCTCCTTCTCATTGGCAGGTGGATCTCTAACCACTAGACCGCATGAGAAGCCCCCAAATTCCACTTTTATTTTATATTCAACTGTATATATCAACACTTGGGCTTGCCTTGTGGCTTATCTGGTAAAGAATACACCTGCAATATGGGAGACCTGGCTTTGACACCTGGGTTGGAAAGATCTGCTGGAGAAGGGAATGGCTATCTGCTCCAGTACTCTAGCCTGGAGAATCCCATAGACTCCATGGGGTCACAAAGAGTCGGACACGACTGAGCAACTGAACAGCAATGAATATTTATATGTATGTCCATCTGTAAATTAATCATGAGTTCATACGGATGTCTAGGATTATAATCCATCATCATGTGGATAATTCTGTCTTCCTCTTTGTAGAACCTTCTACTCCAATGGTACAATATCTGACTCCAAACATCTGCCATTTGTTTACCTAATTGTTCAGTTCCACTAGGCATCTATAATGGTTTCAGAATTGTCAACCCTTACCTCCAAGAGAAGCAACTCAGCGAGAATACAGTGCTTATATACTGTTCTTTTTGCTTTTAATATTATAGGCTCCACTCATTTCCGTAGTTACTTAGGTAAGCTTCTTAAGTAGAAAATTACAATTTTTAAAGTTTAAGCAGGTTCTTTTTTAAAATGCTTTTCAGAATTTCTAAAAGATTTACTTATGTTATTTTTGGTTGCTCCTGGTCTCCATTGCTGTGTGGGCTTTCTCTATTTGTGAAAAGTGGGGGGTTAGTCTTCTTTGCATGGCACAGGCTTTTCATTGCAGTGGCTTCTTTCTGCAGAGCATGGGTTCTAGGTGCGTGGGCTTCCTGTAGTTGCAGTGTGTGGGCTCAGTAGTTGTGATGTACGGATTTAGTTGTTCTGTGACATGTAGGATCTTTCTAGATCACAGATTGAACCCATCTCCTTCTCATTGGCAGGTGGATCTCTAACCACTAGACCGCATGAGAAGCCCCCAAATTCCACTTTTATTTTATATTCAACTGTATATATTAACACTTGGGCTTGCCTTGTGGCTTATCTGGTAAAGAATACACCTGCAATATGGGAGACCTGGCTTTGACACCTGGGTTGGAAAGATCTGCTGGAGAAGGGAATGGCTATCTGCTCTAGTACTCTAGCCTGGAGAATCCCATAGACTCCATGGGGTCACAAAGAGTCGGACACGACTGAGCAACTGAACAGCAATGAATATTTATATGTATGTCCATCTGTAAGTTAATCATGAGTTCATACGGATGTCTAGGATTATAATCCATCATCATGTGGATAATTCTGTCTTCCTCTTTGTAGAACCTTCTACTCCAATGGTACAATATCTGACTCCAAACATCTGCCATTTGTTTACCTAATTGTTCAGTTCCACTAGGCATCTATAATGGTTTCAGAATTGTCAACCCTTACCTCCAAGAGAAGCAACTCAGCGAGAATACAGTGCTTATATACTGTTCTTTTTGCTTTTAATATTATAGGCTCCACTCATTTCCGTAGTTACTTAGGTAAGCTTCTTTCCCCTTACATCCTTCACTGAGGCTGTGTCTCACATTTGTAATACAGTTAAATATTTTGCCACATCCTGCATTCCATCCTGTGACCCACTGACCTCTAACAAAAGTAAATCTTCCAATAAATGAGTATAGATTATCTCCCCATTTATCAGAGAATGTTTGATTTCTTTCACCAGTATTGTATAGTTTTCTGCAGGTGTATTCTGAACATATTTTGTTAGATTTGTATCTGTTTCATTATTTTGTTTCTGTTACAAGTAGTATTTTAAAATTTCAAATCTCAATTTTTCATTATTAATTGTTATAAACTGATTGTTTATGTCTTCCAAAATGTATATTAAAGCACCAAATCCCATAAAGACTTTATTCGGAGGTAGAACTTCTATGGAGACGAATAAGGTTAAATGATAAATCCTTTGGGATTTTCAAGCTGTATGTATTCAAGCATGGCTTTTGCAAATACAGTTTCATTTCTCCATTTCCAAACTGTATGCTCAATTTCTTTAATTGCACTAGAATTTCAGTATATTGTCAACATAAAAATGAGAGCAGATATTCTTATCTTGTTCCTAATCAAAGGAAAGCATCCAGTTTCTCACCACTGAGTATGATGTTAGCTATAGGGCTTCCCTAGTGGCTCAGATTGGAGAAGGTGATGGCACCCCACTCCAGTTGTCTTGCCTGGCAAATCCTATGGACAGAGGAGCCTGGTAGGCTGCAGTCCATGGGGTCGGGAAGAGTCTGACATGACTGAGCGACTTCCCTTTCACTTTTCATTTTCACGTATTGGAGAAGGAAATGGCAACCCACTCCAGTGTTCTTGCCTGGAGAAACCCAGGGACGGGGGAGCCTGGTGGACTGCCGTCTATGGGGTCACACAGAGTCGGACACGCCTGAAGTAACTTAGCAGTAGCAGTGGCTCAGATGGTAAAGCGTCTGCCTGCAATGCAGGAGACCCAGGTTCGATCCCTGGGTTGGGACGATCCCCTAGAGAAGGAAATGGCACCCCACTCCAGGACTCTTGCCTGGAAAATTCCATGGATGGAGGAGCCTGGTAGGCTACGGTCCGTGGGGTCGCAAAGAGTCGGACACGACTGAGCGACTTCACTTCACTTATAGAATTTTTCTGGTAGATGTTCACTATCAAGTTAAGGAAGTTCTTTTACATCCATAATTGGCTGAAGGTTGTTATCATGAAAGCTGTTGGGTTTTGTCAAGTGGTTACTGTCTCAAGTAATAAAGAGTTCTCTTTAGCCTGTTGATGTGCTGGATAACACTGGGTGATTCTCATGTGAAACCAGCTTTGCCGTGCATATGATAAGCATGCTTGTGATGTGGAGTTCTTCTCATATATTGTTGGTTTTAACTTTATAATATTCTGCTGATTTTTGCATCTGTTATTCCAAAGAGATACTGGTCTGTAGTTTCTTTTCTTGTAATTTCTTTATTGGCTTTAATATTTGGGTGACGCTGCCCTAGAATCTCCTTGGAGAATTGATATATTTATCACTATGTAATGTCCTTCTCTGACTGATAATCTTCTTATTCTGGTCTGCTCTGTGTGAACTTAAAGCCATACCAGCTTTCTTTTGAATGAGTTAGGATGTATTCCTTCTGTTTCTAATTTCTGAAAGAAATTGCAGAAAATGCAATTATTTCTACCTTGAATATTTGGTAGAATTCATCAGGGAAACCCTGTACTTGCTGCATTTTATTAGGAAGATTATTCATTGTTAGTATCATTTATTTGTTAAATTATGGATATGGTTATCTATTTTTTTGGTGTGACTTTTTGGTAGTTTCTGACTTCCTAGTAATTGGTCCACTTCCTATAAATTATCAAATTGGTGGGCATTTAGTTAATCATTTTCCAAAGTTCTGTTAATGAGCTTTTATTGTGGGCAAAAATTGATTTCCCTGAATATTCCATGGAAGCTTGGGAAGGATGGATACTTTGATGTTGTTGGATGATTATATAAATGTCAGTTCAGTCATTTTTTATAAACCTGTTCAGGCCATCCATATTTTTGATTTCTTTTTGTTTGATTCATCAGTTACTCGCAAAGGGATATAATTAAGTATAATAGAGTGTTTTATTTTTTCCCTACTTTTCTTTCAGTTTTTGGGTCACATGTTTTGATGCTCTGTTGTTAGATGCGTACACATTTAAGATTGCTATGTTTTCTTGAGGAACTGACACTTTTATCATTAACTATGCTCCTTTTATCTCTGTCAGGCTTCCTGTTTCTGAAGTCAGCTTTATGCAAATTTAATATAGCCACTCCAGCTTTCTTTTGGTTAGTATTAGCCTGGTATAACTTCCTCCATCTCTTCTCTGTAACTTACTTAGGCATTGTATTTAAAACTGATTTATTTTAATTAATATAGAGTTGATAACTTAAAAATATTTTTAAAATATCAGGCTTTAGTAGCTGTATTTATGTTATTCACATTTAAATTGATTATTGGTATAATTAATGCCTACCATGTCTTTCTGTTTTCTACTTATTGCATTTGTTTTCCTGGTTTTTTTTTTCGCCCTCTTTTTCTGCCAAACTGATTTTAATTGAGATTTTCATATGATTCAATTCTATCTCACTCTTACTATATAAAGTTTTACTTATTTTTAATTTGTTTAGAAGTTAACTTAGAGTTATCAGTACATATTTTTAACTACTGGAAATCTGTCTTCAAATATAATAATGTATGTGTAATGCAGATGACTTATAACACTATTTCCATTTTCTACCTCATACCATTTGTGTCATTACTTCACTATTTTTACTTATATATATATAAATCATTCAACTATTATTATTTTTTGCCAAATAATTGTTCTTTTAATTCTGTAAGAAAGATAAATATATTTTCCTTGTTTACTTTTTTTCTGGTGCTCTCTCACTCTCTGATTTCCAGGTAGTTGTATGTTTCTGACCTGTATCATTTTCTTCTCCCCGAAGAACTTTGTTTAACATTGCTCACATCAGCTGACAATGAATTGCCTCAGTATTTTTTTTTTTTTTTTGGAGGGGGGGAAATCTGAGAATATCTTTAATTCTCCTTTACTTTGAAGGGTAATTTTTCTGGATATAGAATTCAAGTTTTGTAGTTTTTCTTTCAGTAATTTAAATGTTTTGCTTTATTTTCTTTGTCCTTGAATGATTTTTGAGTAGAAGTCTGCTGAACTTATTATATTTGCTCCTCCATAGATATGATGTTTTTCTCGCTCTCTTCTTTCAATAATTTTTCCTTTGTCTTTGATATCTTGTATTTTGACTATATTATACATAAGTGTAAGATTTTTAAAAATTTAGTATTCATCCTGAGTGGTGTTCTCTGAGCTCCTAAATCTGTGGTTTAAGGCCTTTAATTTTAGGCTCTTAGGTATTTCATGATGATTCTTCTTCCTCTTCCCCTGCCAGAGATATGAAGAAGTTTTAAAAAATTGTTATAATTTTCAGTGAAAACCTGGTGGATTTCTTAAGGTTAATCCCATCAGAGTGTAGTGGCCTTTCTGATGTTTTGATCCACAGGCATTTCTCACTTTCATTCTAATTTGTATTCAACTTCAATAATTCATTGAACATAATGTATAAATGTTCCTTTCTCTTTTGGTGTATTAGTTTCTTCTCCAGGCTTACATATTTTGGCTGTGATTCTCTGAATGCACTCATGTCACTACACTTTAGTTGGCAGTTTGGCCTGAAACCTTAGTTCCTCAATGGATCTCAAAGCATCATTGTATTACAGTTTGTCCACTTGTATGGATATAAGTGATAACTTCCAAGGTCTTAACTAAACCAGAAGTCCTCTGCACATAGGGAAGGAAGGGAAGGGAAGGGAAGTCGCTCAGTCGTGTCCGACTCTTTGTGACCCCATAGACTGCAGCCTGCCGGGCTCCTCTGTCCGTGGGATTTTCCAGGCAGTAGTACTGGAGTGGATTGCCATTTCCTTCTCCAGGGAATCTTCCCAACCCAGGGCTCGAACCCGGGTCTCCCGCATTGTAGACAGAGGCTTTTACCGTCTGAGCCAATTGCCCATATTTACTTTGTAAAAAGATATTGGTAGACCATTTTGCAATTGTAGCTAACAGGCTTTATGACCCAAAAGATTTAAAATAATAATAATAATAATACATTAAAAAAATTTGAAGTTGCACAAGTGTGTATTTAGTATCCATCAATTCAAAAAGTCCACTTTAAGGTAGAATGTTCTATGTATCTTTCATTTTGTCTATAGCAGTTCTTATATAAAAACAATAATTTGTAATCATTTGTTGTGAGGAGCAGATTGATAGAAGATGTTGAAGCTATAGAAGGAAACATACATGGATTGGGGCCATATTAAGAAAATTTAACATTTAAGATATCTTAATGGCCAATTAATATCTAGTTTTCAAATATTTTCATATAAATGTATTTCTCATCAAATTAATTTCCATAGTTTATAGTAACTTTGAAATCAATGGAATTTCTATTAAAGAAATTTGAAACAGCAGCCAAGCATCCTATAATTTAGCTATTCATTTAAGAGGATTATCTTGAACTGACAGAATCTTCAAGTTTTAATGTTTATTTTAAAAGTGTTAAAGGAGAAGACAGGAAAGAACTGTTTGGGTTATCTTCCTCTGTTCTTTTCGAACAGTTTCTTAATTAAAGATTTTCATTTTTACTTAGGTTTGGAAGAAAAAGTAGAGCTGTGCAAGTTTAAATTTATTACATCCAAGGGAATTTGGATGTGGAATAACTTAAATAATAAACTCACCTCTTTCCCAATTTGTAAGGAGATGTTTAAGGGACTTTCAGTAGAAGATTCATAACACTTCACAGTGGGAAATCAGTTTTCATCTGAATTCAAAGAAGAAAAGGACTCTTTGATCCCAAAAAGGTTAAAGCGCCCTTCGCTTTACCATTACAGAAAGAAAAAAAATCTATAAATGAGTGAAAAGTGATTGTGGAAGAGAAAATAAATTTGTAAAACCACATAGAACTACATAGAAGTAAACTGCATAAAAGCCTGAAGTTGAGAGACCATATGATTAATTTCTAATGTATAAGAATTTACTGTTTGTATAATTGTATCACTATCAAAGTGGCTCTACTTCAGTTAATTTTATTATGGCTCCTATATTAAACACACAAGCTGAGCAAAGATATGAACTTGTTAGTAAGTAGTCTGTAATCTATTATTAGCTTATGAGGAAAAGGTTCCCATTTGAGAGACACATTTTTTAAAACCCTACTTTGTTAAATAATGAAAAAGCCCATTTTCTATGAATATGACTATAATCAACAAAGATAAAATTACTTTGTGTAATTTGCATGCTAGATCTCTTCAGTCATGTCCAACTCTTTGCGACCATATGGACTGTAGCCTGCTAGGCTCCTTTGTCTATGGAATTCTCCAGGCAAGACTAATAGAGTGGGTTGCCATGCCCTCCTCCAGGGGATCTTCCCAACCCATGAATCGAACCCGTGTCTCCTGCAGCTCCTGCATTGCAGGGAGATTTCTTACCACTGAGTCACCAGATCAGTTCAGTTCAGTTGCTCAGTCGTCTCCGACTCTTTGCAACCCCATGAATTGCAGCACACCAGGCCTCCCTGTCCATCACCAACTCCCAGAGTTCACTCAAACTCAAGTCCATCGAGTCAGTGATGCCATCCAGCCATCTCATCCTCTGTCATCCCCTTCTCCTCCTGCCCCCAATCCCTCCCAGCATCAGAATCTTTTCCAATGAGTCAACTCTTCGCATGAGGTGGCCAAAGTACTGGAGTTTCAGCCTTAGCATCATTTCTTCCAAAGAAATCCCAGAGCTGATCTTCAGAATGGACTGGTTGGCTCTCCCTGTAGTCCAAGGGACTCTCAAGAGCATTCTCCAACACCACAGTTCAAAAGCATCAATTTTTCGGTGCTCAGCTTTCTTCACAGTCCAGCTCTCACATCCATACATGACCACTGGAAAAACCATAGCCTTGACTAGATGGACCTTAGTCGGCAAAGTAATGTCTCTGCTTTTCAATATGTTATCTAGGTTGGTCATAGCTTTTCTTCCAAGGAGGAATCGCCTTTAATTTCATGGCTGCAGTCACCATCTGCAGGGAATTTGGAGCCCCCCAAAATAAAATCTGACACTGTTTCCACTGTTTCCCCATGTATTTCCCATGAAGTGGTGGGACTGGATGCCATGATCTTCGTTTTCTGAATGTTGAGCTTTAAGCCAACTTTTTCACTCTCCACTTTCACTTTCATCAAGAGGCTTTTTAGTTCCTCTTCACTTTCTGCCATAAGAGTGGTGTCATCTGCATATCTGAGGTTATTGATATTTCTCCCGGCAATCTTGATTCCAGCTTGTGCTTCTTCCAGCCCAGCGTTTCTCATGATGTACTCTGCATATAAGTTAAATAAGCAGGGTGACAATATACAGCCTTGATGCACTCCTTTTCCTATTTGGAACTAGTCTGTTGTTCCATTTCCAGTTCTAATTGTTGCTTCCTAACCTACATATAGGTTTCTCAAGAGGCAGGTCAGGTGGTCTGGTATTCCCATCTCTTTCAGAATTTTCCACAGTTTATTGTGATCCACACAGTGAAAGGCTTTGGCATAGTCAATAAAGTACAAGTAGATGTTTTTCTGGAACTCTCTTGCTTTTTCGATGATCCAGCAGATATTGGCAATTTGATCTCTGGTTTCTCTCATTTTCTAAAACCAACTTGAACATCTGGAAGTTCATGGTTCACATATTGCTGAAGCCTGGCTTGGAGAATTTTGAGCATTACTTTACTAGTGTGTGAGATGAGTGCCATTGTGTGGTAGTTTGAGCATTCTTTTGCATTGCCTTTCTTTGGGATTGGAATGAACACTGACCTTTTCCAGTCCTGTGGCCACTGCTGAGTTTTCCAAATTTGCTGGCATATTGAGTGCAGCACTTAATCTGTATCATCTTCCAGGATTTGAAATAGCTCAACTGGTATTCCATCACCTCCACTAGCTTTGTTCATAGTGATGCTTTCTAAGGCCCACTCGACTTCACATTCCAGGATGTCTGGCTCTAGGTGAATGATCACACGATCATGATTATCTTGGAGCCACCAGGGAAGCCCCAAATTATCTAAGCACAACAAGCAGATGAATTATCAAACAGATCATAGATTCAGAAACATCAGAAATGTGTCAATCAAAGTAGAAAAAGTGTTTTCTAAAATAAATGCAAACATTAAAACTGCTGAGATTTGGAGAGAAAACGAGTCCTCTCCTCAGTTCTCAAGTCCCTGTTTCCTCTGAAGTACACAATTTGAGACAAACTTCGAGAAAATGGCACAATCCATTTAGCCATATTATGTTTAAAATCATTTTACAAAGAAATTCTTAAATATTTCAATAATAACTGAGATGTATCTGTGATCATCTGTAGAAAAATTGATACTAAATTGTTTTCAGAAGTCTTATTTTGGTGTGTGCTATATATGATCATTATAAAACTCTGGCACTTTAAATTACTGTTTCAAATAATAAGCGTTGTATACCCAAATGGCAACAGTTAAATAATGTGTGTTTGAAAACAATTATTTGCTGTACATGCTCAACTACCCTATTTAAAATGACATTTTTGAGAAGCTGAGTAATGTTTCAATGTTATGGAATTAGCTGTAGTATCATTATCCAGTCATAAATACAGTATTAGTAGTTTATGTGATACTGATATCAGACACTATACAAACTCAGACTATGCTAGCAGCCAACAAAATTATGGCCCTTATGTCATTTAGATTGATATTTAGTTTATATATAGGTTTTTTATTAAATCAAAATAGACGATAAGCAGTTTACATTAAGTAAATGTTTGTTTATTTATGAATATCTAATTAGACAATAACTAACTGACATTAAGAGGAGGCCAATAATTTGCACTGTGAATCTTTACAAATATTAATAAACATTTGACTTCATTTATTGGGGTTAAACTTTTCTAGGCTAACTTAGCATATACTTTCCCTGGTGGCTCAGATAGTAAAGAATCTGCCTGCAATGCGGGAGACCTGGATTTGAACCCTGGGTTGGGAAAATCCCCTGGAGGAAGTCATGGCTGGAACCTACTCCAGTACTCTTGCCTGGAGAATCCCCTTGGACAGGGGAGCCTGTTGGGTACTGTCCATGGGGTTGCAAAGAGTCAGAAATGACTGAGTGATTAACACTTTCACTTTGACCTCTTTCATTTTATAAGACTAGATGACTGAATAAGGATTAAGGTAGAGGAAATTCTAGAATGTGATCAGTGCTGTGACAGAGGCTCAACATTGTTAGCTATTTTCATATAAACTAAAATGCAGAGCACACACTTCTTAATAACATTTTTAGTTTAGGCCCCACCTACACCAAAATTTTGTTTCCAAATTGTCTGCTCGTCCGTGTCCAGAGAGGAACACTCAGGAGAGAAATACTTGATTTATGTTTCCATCTACCAATCATTACCCAGGTGTCTTTTTTAATAAATAAAAATTATATGTTTCAGGTGTTCAACATGATGTTTTAACAAATATGCAGAGTGATATGATTACTGTTGTTGCTGTTGTTCTGTTGCCCAGTCGTGTCTGACTAGGCAACCCTGTGGTCTGCAGAACACCAGGCCTCCCTGTCCCTCACCATATCCCAAAGTTTGCCCAAGTTCATGTCCATTGGCTTGGTAATGCCATCCAGCCATCTCATCCTCTAACACCCTTTTCTCCTTCTGTCCTCAGTCTTTCCCAGCATAAAGGACTTTTCCAATCAGTTGGCAGTTCCCATCAGATGACCAAAATACTGGAGCTTCAACTTCAGCATCAGTCCTTCCACTGAGTATTCAGAGTTGATTTCCCTTTAGATTGAGTGGTTTGATATCCTTGCTGTCCAAGGGACCCTCAGGAGTCTTCTCCAGCACCTCAGTTCAAAGGCATCAGTTCTTTGGTGTTCTGCTTTCTTTATGGTCCAGCTCTCACAATTGTATGTGACTGCCGGGAAGACCATAGCCTTTACTATATGGACCTTTTTCAGCAGAGTAATGCCTCTGCTTTTCAACAGACTGTCTAGGTTTGTTATAGATTTCCTGCCAAGAAGCAATCATCTTCTGATTTCATGGCTGTAGTCACTGTCTGCAGTGATTTTAGAGCCCAAGAAGAGGAAATTCATCACTGCTTCCACCTTTTTCCCTTCTATTTGCAGTGAAGTAATGGAACCAGAATCCATGATCTTAGTTTTTGTTAATATTTAGTATTAAGCCATCTCTTTCACTCTACTGCTTCACCCTCATCAAGAGGCTCTATAGTTCCTCTTCGCTTGCTGCCATGAGGGTGGTATCATCTGCATATCTAAGATTGTTGATGTTTCTCCTGCCTATCTTGATTCCAGCTTGTAACTCATCCAGACTGGCATTTCTCATGATGTGCTCAGTGTATAGGTTAACCAACAAGGTAACAGCAGACAGCCCTGTCATACTCCTTTTTCAATCTTGAACCAATCAGTTGTTCCATACAGGGTTCTGTTGTTTCTTGACCCACATATAGGTTTCTCAGGAGATAGACAAGATGGTCTGGTGTCCCCATCTCTTTAAGAACTTTTCACAATTTATATGATCCACACAGTCAAAGGCTTTCACCTAGTCAATGAAACAGAGGTAGATGTTTTTCTAGAATTTCTTAGCTTTCTCTATGATCCAGAGAATGTTGACAATTTGATCTCTGGTTCCTCTTCCTTTTCTAAACCCAACTTGGACATGTGGAATTTTTTGGTTCACATAATGCTGAAGCTGAGCATGAAGATTTTAAGCATGTCCTTAGTAGCATGGGAGATGGTTACTGTAGTCAAGCTAAGTAACATATCTGTCTCCTTATATACTTACCTTTTTTGTGTGCACGTGACAAGAACACCTGAAATCTACTCTCTCAGCCAGTTTCCAGGATATAATACACTAGTACTAACTGCAGTCACCATCCTGCACATTAGATCTCTAGAATTAATTCATCCTTTATAGCTACAGCTTGAAGCTACTTTGCCCAACATTTTTCTACTGCCTCCTTGCCTCTGATACAGGACTCGTAAACTAACAAATACTGGCACTTTTCTTTTTAATTGTGCATCATATAAATTAGCTATTTAAAGTGAACAATTTCATATTTGGCATCTTAGCAGTGTTGCATAACCACTACCTCTATGTAATTCCAAAATATTTTCATCACCCCAAAACAAAACTTGAATCCACTAAGCAGTTGCTCCCCATTTTTCTTCTGGCCTTTCTAGACCCTGGTACTGCAGCCTGCTTTCTGTTTCCATCGATTTACCTTGTTTGGATATTTGATATAAATTGAATCAGTGAAATCATGTAATATGTGACCTTTTGTGTCTATTGTCTTTAATTTCACATAGTGTTTTTTGAGTTTTATCAAGATTGTAACATGTATCCAGACTTCATTCTTTTTTATGGCTGATATTATATTGTATGCATATCCTCTAGTTTGCTTGTCTATTTATCAGTTAGATACTTAGGTTGTTTCTACCTTTGACTCTTTAGAGTGATCCTGCTATTATCATGCATTTTTAAGCTTTTTAAAAATCTCTTTTTATGTTCTGTGGATATATGTCTAGCATTCAAATAACTGGCTCGTTTGGTAATTCTTTGAGTAACTTTGTAAAGGAACCACTTAACTATTTTCCACATGAATAAAAACACCACATTAAAAAATTTATGCCGGAATATATTATGGAAGATTTTAAAAGAATACCTTGGAATTATAATCCTTCTTCAAATGATTCTTAAGTCATCTGTATACTGAAAACTCAGAGTTATTGGAGATGGCAATGGCAATCCACTCCAGTACTCTTGCCTGGGAAATCCCATAGACAGAAGAGCCTGGTAGGCTATAGTCCATGGGATCGCGAAGAGTCAGACACGTCTGAGAAACTTCACTTTCACTTTTCACTTGCATGCAGTGGAGAAGGTAATGGCAACCCACTCCAGTATTCTTGCCTGGAGAATCCCAGGGATGGGAGCCTGGTGGGCTGCCGTCTATGAGGTCGCACAGAGTCGGACACAACTGAAGTGACTTAGCAGCAGCAGTAAAGAGCTATACTTGTCTGTTCTGGCATCTGATGTACTTGTCAAGTATTCACATGTATAAGTAAAGACAACTTCATCATTACTGCCAACTCACCATCAATTAGGAACTATTAAAATTGGATGTTAAAAACGTATCTTAGAATTAGTGAAATTAGGACTTCTAAGCATCATCCTACTTTCAAATATATTTAAGAGGTGCTTTTGTTTACTTAGGAATTGAAAATAAACAATGTTTAATAATTACTATGGTAAAAAAGTTTTTAAATGATAAAATATTATCTCAAACAAGACAAATTTCACCCTATCCTCTACAACTTAATGCAAAAATAGTTTAGTTTGTGTATACAATATGTTTATTTCATTTTCTCTTAAATTTTAGTATGTGTTTTAAAATAATTTATACATATATGTATGGGATTTTATCTTCTCTACTTATTTATTTTTCTAATGGGACATTTCAAGAAGGAATGTCAAGTTGCTAGGCAGTAACAAGACAGGGCAAATCCAAATTCTGTTCATTCTCGATCTCTTAAAGTCTGGATGATTCTTTGAAAGAATACTAAGAAATCATAATTAAAATTAGGTACAAGTGTTAATGTTTATCTAGAATTAAGAAGAAAGCACACAATAAATTACAGATTTTAGAATCTGTTGATTTCCACAAGCATTAAAATCTCCTAAGAACTTGGGAGGTATCCACATAAGTGAGAGATCTTGAAGTTAGAGCTTCTTCCATTTCTCAGAAAATCCACCTATATATTATGCACCGTGGGTAAATTCATAATTTTTGTATATTTGCAGGCAAGAAAAGAATGAACTGAATCTCAGAAACATGATAAATGCTTTGACAATGGCTTTGGACTGAAAGAGGCTCCATATGTTTCATAATGAAATCATTTTGCTCATGAGAAATACCTGTGAGGTTGACATAGCATGCTGCAGCTTGAAGATGTAAAGGTGTCTAATCTAATATTCTTTATTTATAGTTGAAGATGAGTCACAGAGAGAACTGACTCATATAATATTGTAATTCTAGCTAAAAGAAGACCAGAATACAGCTTTTGTCCAATTTCAGTATACTTATTTTTCTAATGTTGAAAAAATTACTCTAGAATTATCCAAACTTTAGTAATACTAAATTCTGTAAATTGATCCAGGTACAGAGACATAGTTAGAGAGGAAGGTAATGGGGGAAAACAAAGGAGACTAGTAGCCCATTACTATGCATTAGTATTAATAACTGTGCTGTTTTCTTTATAATATTGCCTCCTACTTGGTAATCACAAAGTTGCTGTCCTCACTTTATACATGAGGACACTGAAACTCAAAGATGATATCTGACTTCATTTGGTTTTCTTTCTACTGCAAGTTGCCTTGTAAAAACAAGGGGTCCCACATATTGCTGCATGTATGTCCCTTGTCATTTCTACCTCTCCATCTTTCCTTGATCTCTCATATATCTTTTTCACCTGTCAAATGATTGACTGTCCTTTGAACACAAGATTAACTGTTATAGATTCTTCCAAACAATCCGTGGGAATGTATCAGTGTATTCACATGCAGAGCTCCCAGAGAGCAAGCCCCCAGAGTCAGAGGAAGGCTGACTCACCTCTGAAAGAATGCCCACCTTTGGATTCAAAAGAACATAGACTATCTAGGTTGAACCTGGATCAAATTTTTTTTTTCCTTTACTTTCCAGCAGTGTGTCCTTGACTTGTATTCCTTATCTGTGAATTGTGGATAACAACATTTACTGTGAAGTGTTGCTGGGACGATTGTTCGTCACCTTTGTTTTTCCTTGGACTGTTGGCCAACATCTGGAGCTTCTTCTTTTTTTTCAATTTATTTCATTGAAGGATAGTTGATTTACAATGTCGTGTTAACTTCTGCTATACAGCAAATTGTTTAAGTTGTATGATACATATATCAATATATACATTTTTTCATATTATTTTCCATTATGGTTTATCACAGGATATTGAATATAGTTCCATGTACTATAGAGTAGGACCTTGTTATTTATCCATTTTATAATATATATAATAGTTTCCATCTGATAATCAACTCCCAATCCTTGGGACTTCTTGATTAGTCCTGGTGCTCACAGTTATGGGCTTATTGGAATTCTACAGATTATGGCTTAAAGCAGACCTATATCATTTGGCTACAGTTTTCTTAAAGATTCTTCCCTACTTGTCTATTCCAACTACTGTGAAAGTCTGTTTGCTTTTTCAGAAATTATTTGACTTTTCCTTTGCCTTTTATAAACCCCATTTTTGTTTAAAATATTATTAGACCGGGGCGGGGGGGGGGGGGGGGT
>SJYT01082071.1:538656-557518 GCA_006410635.1 Cephalophus harveyi | reverse complement strand
TGATTATATATCTTCAGATCAATTAAACTCAGGTTTTGTTTACAAAATTTCTGCTTATAAACATTTCCCTGAGAACATCAGTGTTGAGAAAACTAAATTGCCTTGTAGATTTTAAAATACTTTAAGACCGAATAGTATTTTTAATTCTATTTTATGATTTCCAACTTACAGTTCATGCTTTTCAAACACAGTATAGTCACTATATCATTGGGTCCTCAGGGCAACGGGATTATTATTTCCATTTTCTCCCAGATTAGGGATATTTAGTTCAGGAGTTTGTGATTCAGCAGCCACAAAATGACATTAGAATTTGGACTGCTGGTTCCAAATGCTGTGTTCCCAGTACTTCAACTTTACCATATTTGGTTCAGTTCAGTTCCTTAGCTCAGTAGTGTCTAACTCTTTGCTACCCCATGAATCGCAGCGCGCCAGGCCTCCCTGTCCATCACCAACTCCCAGAGTTTACCCAAACTCATGTCCATTGAGTTGGTGATGCCATCCAGCCATCTCATCCTCTGTCGTCCCTTTCTCCCCCTGCCTCCAATCCCTCCCAGCATCAGAATCTTTTCCAATGAGTCAACTCTTCACATGAGGTGGCCAAAGTATTGGAGTTCCAGCTTCAGCATCAGTCCTTCCAATAAACACCCAGGACTGGTCTCCTTTAGGATGGACTGGTTGGATCTCCTTGTAGTCCAAAAGACTCACAAAAGTCTTCTCCAGCACCACAGTTCAAAAGCATCAATTCTTCGGTGCTCAGCTTTCTTCACAGTTCAACTCTCACATCCATACATGACCACTGGGAAAACCATAGCCTTGACTAGATGGACCTTTGTTGGCAAAGTGTCTCTGCTTTTGAATATGCTATCTAGGTTGGTCATAATTTTCCTTCCAAGGAGGAATGTCATTTAATTTTATGGCTGCAATCACTATCTCTAGTGATTTTGGAGCCCCAAAAAATAAAGTCTGACACTGTTTCCACTGTTTCCCCATCTATTTCCCATGAACTGATGAAACTAGATGCCATGATCTTCATTTTCTGAATATTGAGCTTTAAGCTAGCTTTTTCACTCTCCACTTTCACTTTCATCAAGAGACTTTTTAGTTCCTCTTCACTTTCTGCCATAAGGGTGGTGTCATCTGCAAACCTGAGTTTGTTGATATTTCTCCTGACAATCTTGATTCCAGCTTGTGCTTCTTCCAGCCCAGCGTTTCTCATGATGTACTCTGCATAGAAGTTAAATAAGCAGGGTGACAATATACAGCCATGACATAATCCTTTTCCTATTTGGAACCATATTATGTTCTAGTAAAGATTATTCATGTGTGTGAGTATCGCTCAGTCGTGTCCAACTCTTTGCGACCCCATGGACTGTAACCTACCAAGTTCCTCTGTCCATGGAATTTTCCAGGCAATAGTACTGGAGTGGATTGCCATTTATAATATTGGCAAACATTATAATAAAATATTTTTCAAATCCTTTGTACATTCCTCAAAAAAAGAGCTCCCATAAAGACACAATGTGCCAAGTTATCAATGTTAGAAAAAGGTTGCTTAAGATATCATCAAAGGGGTAAGTCTTTTCAGGATGGTCTGACCTAGAAAGCATCAGAAAAGCCATTGCATTGAACTACATTTTGAGGAATTGGTGATAAAAAGACATAATACTCCAAGTAAACCATGTGAAGTTTGAAAAGTATATCCCAACTTGGCTAAAGCAGAAGGCTTTCATTGAAAAGTGATGCAAAGAAATACTGATTAACTGGTTAGAACCTATATAAGGAGAGGTCTCTTTTGTTGACTATGAGGGCTATTCCATTTTTTTCTAAGGGATTCTTGCCCACAGTAGTAGAATTAAATTCACCCATTCCAGTCCATTTTAGTTCACTAAATTCTAAAATGTTGATGTTGAATCTGCCATCTTCCATTTGATCACTTCCAGTTTACCTTGATTCATGGACCTAACATTCCAGGTTCCTATGCAGTATTTCTCTTTACAGCATCGGACTTCACTTCCATAATGTCACATCCACGACTGGGTGTTGTTTTCGGTTTGGCTCAATCTCTTCATTCTTTCTGGAGCTGTTTCTCCACTGATGTCCAGTAGCACATTGGGCACCTACTGACCTGGGAGATTCATCTTTCAGTGTCACATCTTTTTGCCTTTTCACTCTGTTTATGGGGTTCTCAAGGCAAGAATACTGAAGTGGTTTGCCATTCCCTTTTCCAGGGGGACACATTGTGTCACTCTCCACCATGACCCGTCCACTTTGGGAGGCCCTACACAGCATGACTCATAGTTTCATTGAGTTACACAAGGCTGTGATCCATGCGATCAGTTTGGTTAGTTTCCTGTGATTGTGATTTTCATCCTGTCTGCCCTCTGATGAATAAGGATAAGAGGCATGTGGAAGCTTTCTGATGTGGTTAAGTATTACTATTAAACATATATATATATTTTTTTAACCGGCTAAAAAAGAACAATACTCAGGAAGACTAAGCAACCTTTCTAAGTGACAGATCAAGAGTAGTATTTGAACTCTGCAGTCAGAATCTCAGTGATTAGAATCTTGAACCCACACTAGGACACAGTCACCTTGAGACTGAACCTACTGCCTTCTTTTTTTTTTTTTTTTATTTACCGCACTTCTTACAATAATGTAGCCTTTTTAATAGACTAACTCCTGAAAGGTTCAGACTCTGAGTTACCCACAAGTTTCAGGCCTGGTTCTGAAGATAAAGGGTCCCAGAGGGCTCTCATTGCCAGAGTAATCCATGTCTATGCCCCAACCACTAATGCCAGAGAAGCTGAAGTTGAATGGTTCTATGAAGACCTACAAGACCTTCTAGAACTAACACCAAAAAAAGATGTCCTTTGCATCATAGGGCACTGGAATGCAAAAGTAGAAAGTCAAGAGATGCTTGAGGTAACAGGCAATTTTGGCCTTGGAGTACAGAATAAAGCAGGGCAAAGGCTAACAGAGTTTTGCCAAAAGAACGTACTGGTCTTAGCAAACACCCTCTTCCAACAACAAAAGAGATGACCCTACACACAGACATCACCAGATGGTCAACAGCAAAAACAGATTGATTATATTCTTTTCAGCCAAAGATGGAGAAGTTCTATACAGTCAGCAAAAACAAGACTGGAAGCTGATGGTGGCTCAGATCACAAACTCCTTATTGCAAAATTCAGACTTAAATTGAAGAAAATAGGGAAAATTATGAGATCATTCAGGTATGACCAAAATCAAATCCCTTATGATTATACAGTGGGAGTGACAAATAGTTCAAGGGATTAGATGTTATAGACAGAGTGCTGAAGAACTATGATTGGAGGTTCATGACTGACATTGTACAGGAGAAAAAACACCACTATGAACAAAGCTAGTGGAGGTGATGATTTTCCAGCTGAGCTATTTCAAATCCTAAAAGATGATGCTGTAAAAGTGCTGCACTCAATATGCCAGCAAATTTGGAAAACTAACCAGTGACCACAGGACTGGAAAAGGTCAGTTTTCATTCCAATCCCGAAGAAGGGAAATGCCAAAGAATGTTCAAACTAATGCACAATTGCACTCATCTCACAGGCTCACACAGTAAATGCACAAAATTCTCCAAGTGAGGCTTCAAAGTACCTGAACCATTAACTTCCAGATGTTTAAGTGGTGTTCAGAAATGGCAGAAGAACCAGAGATGAAATTGCCAACATCCACTGGATCATCAAAAAAGCAACAGAGTTCCAGAAGATCACCTACTTCTGATTTATTGATTATGCCAAAGCCTTTGACTGTGTGGATCACTACACACTGTGGAAAATTCTGAAAGTGATGGGACTACCAACCACCTATCCTGCCTCTTGAGAAATCTGTATACAGGTCAAAAAGAAAGTTAGAACCAGACATGGAACAACAGACCAGTTCCCACTTGGGCAAAGAGTATGTCAAGGCTGTATATTGTCACCCTGCTTATTTAACTTATCTGCAGAGTACATCATATGAAATGCTGGACTGGATGAAGCACAAGCTAAAATCAAGATTGCTGGGAGAAATATCAATAACCTCAGGTTTGCAGATTACACCACCCTTATGGAAGAAAGTGAAGAGAGCCTCTTGATGAAAGTGAAAGAGGAGAGTGAAAAAGCTGGCTTGAAACTCAACATTCAAGAAAACAAAGATCAAGATATCCGGTCCCATCACTTCATGGCAAATAGATGGGGAAACAATGGAAACAGTGGCAGACTTTATTTTCTTGGGCTCCAAAATCACTGAAGACAGTGACTGTAGCCATGAAATTAAAAGATGCTTGCTCCTTGGAAGAAAAGCTATGACCAACCTGCTGCTGCTGCTGCTGCTAAGTCGCTTCAGTCGTGTCCGACTCTGTGCGACCCCATAGACAGGAGCCCAACAGGCTCCCCCGTCCCTGGGATTCTCCAGGCAAGAACACTGGAGTGGACCAACCTAGACAGCAACTAAAAAGAAAAGATATTGCTTTGCCAGGAAAAGTCCATCTAGTCAAAGCTATGGTTTTTCCTGGTAGTCATGTATGGATGTGAGAGTTGGACTATAAAGAAAGCTGAGCACCAAAGAATTGATGCTTTTGAACTGCAGTGTTGGAGAAGACTCTTGAGAGTCCCTTAGACTGCAAGGAGATTCCACCAGTCCATCCTAAAAGAAATCAGTCCTGAATATTGGAAGAACTGTTGGTGAAGCTAAAACTCCACTATTTGGTGAAGATCTGACTCATTGGAAAAGACCCTGAAACTGGAAAGATTGAAGCAGCAGCAGAAGGGGACAACAGAGGATGAAATGGTTGAATAGCATCACTGACTTGATGGTCATGAGTTTGAGCATGCTCTGAGAATTGGTGATGAACAGGGAATCCTTGCGTGCTGCAGTCCATGGGGTTGCAAACAGTTGGACACAGCTGAGTGACTGAACTGAACTTAAGGAGAAGTGAAGTCGCTCAGTCGTGTCCGACTCTTTGCGACCCCATGGACTGTAGTCCTACCAGGCTCCTCCTTTCATGGGATTCTCCAGGCAAGAGTACTGGAGTGGGTTGCCATTTCCTTCTCTAGGGGATCTTCCCAACCCAGGGATCGAACCTGGGTCTCCCACATTCCAGGCAGACGCTTTAACCTCTGAGCTGAGAGGTCTTACTTATTAGCGCCAGCAATTTAGTTTCCATTAATAGCTAGATAGAAACATGTTAGACATTTTTACTGTGTTGACACTAACAAAGAAATACCTTTAAGAAGGTTGTCCTCACCAAGAAGGTTGTCTCTCCTCATTTAATATGAGGAGAGAATAATAAGATGGCAGAAGGCAAATGAGAAAGTAATTAAAATCAAGATAGCAATTAGAAATGGTATATATATATATATATATTATTTATAATGTTAACCGTACCATTAGCTTTTTTGAGCATGGATTCATGATTCTTTCTTCATGTTATGTACCCTAGTTTTTGTGGCAGTTCTACAAATACAGAAACTGCTCCATTAGAATTCATGAGTGATAGTTTATTTTCTAAATCTCTTGCTTCTCACCAGTACATCACTCTCCCCTTCTGATCTGACCTCTAATCCTGAGTCAATAGACCACGAGACAGTGACATGTTCCTTTGACTCTTCAATCAATATGTAGGTGGCTTAGCAAAGATTAATAATGATTATCATCATTCTCAGTAAGTCTGACATTGTCATTCAGACATCTAAGAAGATGGATAATTAGACCACACTCTGAAATAGTGAAATCTGAGGAGTTTCATAAACATAAGAACTTTTTGATTGTGCTCAAATAGTTGTATTTTAGCTCTATAACATACAGCTTGGAAACTATGAATTCAGTTGTACATTTATTTATCTGTTTATCAGCAAAACCAAAATAAGACAAATGTAATTATTTTCTGGATATGATAATGTTAAATAATGTGAAAATAAGTGATTCATGTTTTGGTACATTATGAAGATTTATAGGAATTTCAGCTTGTTTTACAATGTTTAATAAAAATCTATATTTTTAATAGTTGGATTAATACATTTAGATCTCTAAGTATCCATCATTTAAGAATTCTATTGTAGAAATTATGAAGGAAGCAATTATTCAACCACATCCTGAAATTTTAGGAACAGATTAGATAAATGGAGTATATTAAAGCCAGCAGAAAATTATATATTTGGCATCCTAACCTAGACTCCTAGGTCTCTGGGAATGGTTCTCAGGGTTTTGAAGATTTGGGCTGGGACACCTGTTGTATGGTTTCCTGGGCTTGAGCCCTATATGTTGCAAAAGGTAGTTTGAGAGGGCAATGCTGATACTTAGAAAAGAATTTCTTTCTCAAAATTTGGTTAAAAGATCATGAACTTTAGAATCTATCCAGGAGACTCCTAAAAGGATAGCATTAGAGAAGACATTGTGTCGATTGCATTTTGAGAACTGATGATATAAAGACATACCATTCCAAGTAAAGTCTAAGCAGAGGTCCATTGAATTAGAATCGGTGGTAGGAGAATGTCAAATCTACATGATTAACAATAGTATTCATGCACTTGGGTACTTGAACTGCTGTCTCCAAAGTTTTGCTCACGTTACTCCCAAAAGAAATTTGAAGAGACTGCATTCCTGCATATTTAATGTTTTTCTTCAAACAATTTAACTATTTTTTGTTGTTGTTGTTATGTGACTAAGATCTGCTCAGAAAATTTCAAGTCATGATGCAACAACTAACTATAGTGAGTCAGTGGAAGTCAGTGGATGTGCAAATTAATTTGATTGTGTTTATCATTTCATAATATATACATCTATCAAATCATCACATCATACACTTCACATCCTATTGTACACCTTCAGTAACTACCAGTAATTATTTTAAAAAGTGGCTCAGAACACTCCCAATTAGTTTTCCCAATGTATTAATTTTAAAGCAGATCCAAAATATCAAACAATTTCATATAAAAATACATGAGTGTATTCATCTCTAAAAAGAATTTTTAAAAACATACCACAATTCATTTCAAAACATTTAAAATAATGGTAATTCCTTAATATAATTAAATATCAGGTTGTGGTTAAAATTTTCCTGCTTGTCACATAAATGTTGTGTGTGTTTTAAGTTTGTAGAAATAGGATCCTAATGACATCTATGCGTTATATTTAGTTGATAAAGCTCTGAATTTATTTCAGTTGGTAGCACTGATGAGTAGAACTTTTTGTTTTGATGGAAAAGTTCTGTATTGATGATCTCCATTTGTGGCTACTTGTGCCCTTAAAATGTGCTAGTGTGAATGAGGAATGGAATTTTGTATTTATTTATTTTTTAATGAATTTAAACTTAAATAGCCACATAGAGCAAGTGGCTATAGTATTACATAGTGAAAATCAAATAAATGATTCTCCATTCCTCTTTTTTCTTTTACTTACAATGTATCTGTTAAAAATAATCAGATTTTTTTGTCTAATCAGTATCCCAAATCTGGATTCTATTGACTGTAGCCTTGAGATTGTATTGAAAATCTTCCTCTACTCAGATATTTTCTGTACATTAGTACTCAGACCTTGAAGTTTGATCAATTTAAGATTGAATTTTGGCAAGAATATGCTGTAGTTACTTGCTATTTTTTTTTTTTTTTTCCAATCAGGAGGTCTCTATGTCTAATTGCTTCCTTTTAGTGATCTTTGCTTAAATCCATGATTTCACCAGCAGTTGCAAATGTGACATTCTAATTCTGTTCTTTCTTTTCTTTAAGACCAGGATACTCTTCTAAAAAGAAATTCTTTCTCAATTAGTTATCCAGAGATACAATTTGTACAGTAGGGCAAAATAAACTCATGTTTTGTACCATTTCTTTCTAGTTTTCAAATTAATGACCAGTTTCTAGAATCGTATGTTAGTCAATTATTATTATTCTCATTAATAACCTTTTGAACTCATGGACTTAAATAAATGTGATTTATCTCAATCCATTGCAATTATTCTTCTTGATAACCAAGATTTTCTATCTTTGAATTGGTAAGACCATCTTCAAGTTGGCTCCTGATTGTTTAGATGATGCTAAGAGTCTATGAAAACTTCATTTTTCTTCATGGTAAGATATTACAGGCTCATCTAGTGTATTTCCTGTCTTAGATCTAGAATCAGCCATATCTGAGAAACAAGGAATTATTTTAGTTGAAAACGATTTTAGAGACCACAACTTGGTTACTAGGCTGGCTACTTTCTTTCCTTTTATTTATTTATTTTTTAATGTCTTTTCCTTTTATTGTCTGTCAGTTTAGTGGGAGGTTACATATAGCAACGTGCATGTGCAAAACAGCATAATTGTTGATTTGCTGGGAAAGCTTAAGGTGCCATAGAAATACAATATACAGTGCCAGATCCAGATGTGGATTAGGGATTAGGAAGGCTATCCAAGAGAATAGGAATAGACTAAAGGGCCATTTCAAGTTGGCCAGATGGGAAGAAATAGTGTTTCTAGAATCATAAATCACATACATCAAAGCTAGAATATGATAGCATAAAGCAGAGGTCTTTGACAGTGTTTGAAATGGTTGTCTAAAATAGATACCCAGTTGAGACTTGTGATAAAGTCTGAAGATATGACCAGTGATGAAACCTTAAAGTCTTAAAAGCTCACTTTTTTTTTTTTACTCATCATGTTTTTTTATTTTCTTTTTATTTTTAAAAATTTTATTTTTACTTTATTTTACTTTACAATACCGTATTGGTTTTGCCATACATTGTCATGAATCCACCATGGGTGTATACGAGCTCCAATCCTGAATCCCCCTCCCACCTCCCACCCCATATCCTCTCTCGGGATCATCCCCGTGCACCAGCCCCAAGCATCCTGTATCCTGTATCGAACATAGGCTGGCGCATCACAAAAAAGATTTTTGAAATGCCATTATGAGTTCACAACAATACTTTCCCCCAAATTCAATATTCTCGGATTTTTCCTTAACATCTTTGAGATTATGTCTCTCTACCCCTTGTCCAACATAGAAAATCCTAATTTTTAAAGTATATCAACATAAACTAGTCCTATTCTTTACCTCATAATACATTCATAATTTTTTCTGGATGAAAAATAGTCTGTAAAGTTCTAGATTTTCAATAAAATAAAGGAAATCTTTACAACAATATGGACAATGTTAAGCAAAATTCAACTGAGCAAATTAAGTGAAAAACTTCTGTAGGCAGAAGGGAGTGGGATCAAGGAAGGAATACTAGGCAAAAATGTGAATTGGTTATGGCAAGGTCACTTCTTTTAGGGAATGGAAAGGGTTTATCTTGTGGCTAACCTACTTGTTGCTAATCAGGTGATTCCTTATTGACTGATTTAATATTACTTTTATGGGAGAGCCAAAATTGTAATTAAGTCTTGATTTGGTGATGTGGGGCTTAGCATAAGTGATTCCATTTTGAGACTGTTGTCTTCTTTATAACAACTGTAAAAAGCATTATCTTTTGATACCACTTCTTACAATGAAACACATATTTCCTTTTTTTGTTGAGATATGTATCTGCAGGTAACCCATTAGAATAATCTAGACCCTTCAACCAAGTGTAGGAAAGAACTTAGTTTTCCTTCTTCCCTTCTAGGTTCTTTGGTTGGCCTAGTAATAACACTGACATAAGAGAGATCAATGGGATAAAAAACATTAAATTGCATTTTTACAGAAGCCCCACGAAAACATGAGACTCTAAGTTAGTCAGGCAATTGAGGCTTAAATACCTGAGTGAAGAAGAAGGTGGTGGGGATCTGGTTTCTCAAAGGAGAGGGAAACCACAAGCCTCTTATCCTTATCCATTAGAAAGCAGACAGAATGAAAACCACAATATCAGAAAACTAAAATAAGAGTAAATATTTGGTAAATGAATGTTCGACAGGTTGATTTGGGTGACCTCCACCTGCAGTGGCTTGATGCAGGAATTTGGTTCCTGACCAGAGACTGGAGTCAGGCTGCTGCATTGAGAGGGATGAATCCTAACCACTAGACCACCAGGCACCAGTGACAAGGCCTTGGCCCATCAGCTGTGTAGAAAGGAATTTCCACATAGAGATGGAAAATAGTGAAGCTAACTGCTTATTAGGGAAAAGTACACGTGCACACTGACACATGAGCATGCTCAGAGAGAGAGTTGTGGCCTTGTAGTTCGAATCATTTTTCTGGGGTATGTTTTCCAGGTTTCCTTTGGCCAGTCATCTTGCTTTGCCTGGCTCCAAGTCTGTGTTTGTTTTATCTTAGAGTCTTCCTTTGTGTGTGCAGTCACACACAAAAGGTATCTCTGGGAATAGTTCTCTTCCTTGTACAGATCTTCCTGGTACAGGTTTCCCTCTATCTAAATTATTTGAGGCTGATAAGGGAGAGGTTCAAAGATTTTCCTGAGTCTTATGGTTCATAATTGTGTCACCTCATTATAATCTACAGGCCAAAAAGGTACGGGATTTCTTAGCAAAGATGGATTCTAGCTAAGAGGCCTTTGGGCAGGTTGGCATCACTTCCCACAGAGTGGAGTGCTCTCCCTTTGACCTTCAAGGAGCCTTTCTGTGCATATATAAATGGGAAGGTCTCCTTAACTTTGAGAATGAGAAATATGTGGTCTTTTATCTGGGCAGCACTCCATTCTTCTCTCACTCCTGCTGCTTTGGGGCATCTGTCCACAGGGGACTAGCTCTGGTTGTTCAGCCTGGGGACTATCTGTCTCCTGTCTCAAGGTCATGCAGATAAATCTTTCTGTATAAAAAAGGTATCTCTGGGAATAGTTCTCTTCCTTGTACAGATCTTCCTGGTACAGGTTTCCCTCTATCTAAATTATTTGAGGCTGATAAGGGAGAGGTTCAAAGATTTTCCTGAGTCTTATGGTTCATAATTGTGTCACCTCATTATAATCTACAGGCCAAAAAGGTACGGGGTATACTGCTTATCCCTCAATAGGATGGAAACCTTTTGTGATAAAGTATAAGTCTTTGAAGTTGGATTCTATACTCGTGAAAATAAAAACTATAGTGCATAATTCATCAACACAAAAGGCCTGGGGTTTTAATTTAGGAAATTTAGAAAGAAAGGTCATAGCTTTGCTCAGATGATAGCTGTTTTTTGAGCTGAGATATTTAAAATATATCTTTAAGGTAAATAGTGTAAATATTTATAAAATAGAATGTGAGATTTAAATTTGCTTGTTTGCAAATATTTATACACAATAAATCAGAATTTCAGGTCTTTGTATATATTTGTTCATTGACTCAGAATGAGAGGAGTATTACTATAAATACACTGAAAAGCAATTTTCAATCTCCCTTATAATAGAAATAGAAGCTGAGGTGGCTCTGTTCTATTATACCTGTATTTTTTTCCATAGCACAGCGTGCTATTTGGAATTAGATTTTAAAGAATAATATTAGATTTTAAAATTGTGTTTCTAGTTATCAGTGATTCCCAAGCCTCAAAAAGGTACATTAGTACCATTGATAGAGGTGTAGAGGAGGAAAAATACTTTTCGTTCTACCTTTCTAAGTTCTTGGCTTAGAAACCCTGTAATAAGGGACAGATTAACAGGAGAAAAATGGAAATTTAATAACATGAATATATTTCCTATCTGTATGAAAGATACTAAGGAAACCTAATTCCCCTTAACAGCTCAAGCCATTACTGTAAGTGCCTTCTTAAACTAAAGACAAAGAAAACTGTTGGAGCGTTTGAAATGAGTTGTGGGAAATTATTAGATCAGTTCAGTTCAGTCGCTCAGTTGTGTCCGACTCTTTGTGACCCCATTAATCGCAGCACACCAAGCCTCCCTGTCCATAACCAACTCCCGGAGTTCACTCAGACTCGCGTCCATCGAGTCAGTGATGCCATCCAGCGATCTCATCCTCGATCGTCCCCTTCTTCTCCTGCCCCCAATCCCTCCCAGCATCAAAGTCTTTTCCAATGAGTCAACTCTTTGCATGGGGTGGCCAAAGTACTGGAGTTTCAGCTTTAACATCATTCCTTCCAAAGAAATCCCAGGGCTGATCTCCTTCAGAATGGACTGGTTGGATCTCCTTGCAGTCCAAGGGACTCTCAAGAGTCTTCTCCAACATTCACTCTCCTCTTTTACTTTCATCAAGAGGCTTTTTAGCTCCTCTTCACTTTGCGCCCTAAGGGTGGTGTCATCTGCATATCTGAGGTTATTGATATTTCTCCCGGCAATCTTGATTCCAGCTTGTGTTTCTTCCAGCCCAGCGTTTCTCATGATGGACTCTGCATAGAAGTTAAATAAGCAGGGTGACAATATACAGCCTTGATGTGCTCCTTTTCCTATTTGGAACCAGTCATTGTTCCATGTCCAGTTCTAACTGTTGTTTCCTGACCTGCATATAGGTTTCCCAAGAGGCAGGTCAGGTGCTCTGGTATTCCCATTTCTTTCAGAATTTTCCACAGTTTATTGTGATCCACACAGTCAAAGGCTTTGGCATAGTCAATAAAGCAGAAATATATGTTTTTCTGGAACTCTCTTGCTTTTTCAATGATCCAGCAGATGTTGGCAATTTGATCTGTGGTTCCTCTGCCTTTTCTAAAACCAGCTTGAACATCTGGAAGTTCATAGTTCAGGTAAAACACAGTCAATAAGGGAATGGTTGTTATGCAAATTCAAGTCTTGCCTACTCCACTGGTAAGAGTTTCTAGTGATTTAGATGTTCTCCTCAGGGTACAGAAAGAAATTTGTTGTTCAGTCACTAAGTCATGTCTAATTCTTTAAGACCCCATGAACTGCAAACCTGGCTTCCCTGTCCTTCACTATCTCCTGGAGTTTGCTCAAACTCTCATTCATTGAATCGATGATGCCACCCGACTGTCTCATCCTCTCACCTGCTTCTCCTCCTGGCCTCAAACTTTCCCAGCAGCAGGGTCTTTTTCAATGAGCTGGCTCTTTACATTAGGTGGCCAAAGTATTGGAGATTCAGCTTCAGCATCAGTCCTTCCAATGAATATTCAGAATTGATTTCCTTGAGGATTGACTGGTTTGATCTCCTCGCTGACCAAGGGATTCTCAAGAGTCTTCTTCAACACAATTCAAAAGCATCAGTTTTTCAGAGCTCAGCCTCCTTGATGGCACAACACTCACATCTGTACATGACTACTGGCAAAACCCTAGCTTTGAGTAGATGGACCTTTGTAAGCAAAGTGATGCCTCTGATTTTTAATATTCAGCCTCAGTTTATCATAGCCTTTCTTCCAAGGAGCATGCATCTGTTAATTTCATTGCTGCAGTCTCTGTTCGATTTAGGAGCTCAAGAAAATAAACTCTGTCACTGTTTACACATTTCCCCCATCTATTTGCATGAGATAATAGGACCAGATGCCATGATGGTACTTTTTTGAGTGTTGAGTTTTAAGCCAGGTTTTTCACTCTCCTTTTTTACCCTCTTGAAGAGACTGTTTAGTTCCTCTTCACTTTCTGCCATAAGAATGGTATCATCTGCAAATCTGAGGTTGTTGATTATTCTCCCAGCAATCTTGATTCCAGCTTGTGAGTCATCTAGCCCATCATTTCACATGTGTACATTGCATGTAAGTTAAATAAACAGAGTGACAATAAATAGCCTTCATGTACTCCTTTCCCAATTTGCACCAGTCCATTGTTCCATGTCCAGTTCTAACTGTTTCTTCTTGTCCTGCATACAGATTTCTCAAAATACAGGTAAAGTGGTTTGGTACTGTGATATCTCTAAAAATTTTCCACAATTTGTCATGGTCTACAAAGATGGAGGAGCTCTATACAGTCAGCAAAAAGAAGACTGGGACTGGGAACTGACTGTGGCTCTGATCATGAACACCTTATTGCCAAATTCAGACTTAAATTGAAGAAAATGAGGAAAACCACTAGACCATTCAGGTATGACCTAAATCAAATCCCTTATGATTATACAGTGGAAGTGAGAAATAGATTTAAGGGACTAGATCTGATAGAGTGCCTGATGAACTGTTGACAGAGGTTCGTGACATTGTAAAAGAGACAGGAATCAGGACCATCCCCCAAAAAGAAATGCAAAAAAGCAAAGTGGCTGTCTGAGGAGGCCTTACAAATATCTGTCAAAAGAAGAGAAGTGAAAAGCAAAGGAGAAAAGGAAAGATATAAGCATCTGAATGCAGAGTTCCAAATAATAGCAAGGAGAGATAAGAAAGCCTTCCTCAGCGATCAATGCAAAGAAATAGAGGAAAACAACAGAATGGGAAAGACTAGCGATCTCTTCAAGAAAATTAGAGATACCAAGGGAACACTTCATGCAAAGATGGGCTTGATAAAGGACAGAAATGGTATGGACCTGACAGAAGCAGAAGATATTAAGAAGAGGTGGCAAGAATACACAGAAGAACTGCACAAAAAAGAGCTTCAAGACCCAGATATTCACAATGGTGTGATCACTCACCTAGAGCCAGACATCCTGGAATGTGAAGTCAGGTAGGTCTTAGAAAGCATCACTACAAACAAAAGCTAGTGGAGGTGATGGAATTCCAGTTGAGCTCTTTCAAATCCTGAAAGATGATGCAGTAAAAGTGCTGCACTCAATATGCCAGCAAATCTGGACAACTCAGCAGTGGCCACAGGACTGGAAAAGGTCAGTTTCATTCCAATCCCAAGGAAAGACTATGCCAAAGAATGCTCAAACTACCACACAATTGCACTCATCTCATACACTTGTAAGGTAATGCTCAAAATTCTCTAGCCAGGCTTCAACAATACTTGAACCATGAACTTCCAGATGTTCAAGCTGGTTTTAAAAAAGGCAGAGGAACCAGAGATCAAATTGCCATCTGCTGGATCATGGAAAAAGCAAGAGAGTTCCAGAAAAACATCTATTTCTGCTTTATTAACTATTCCAAAGCCTTTGACTGTGTGGATCACAATAAACTGTGGAAAATTCTGAAAGAGATGGGATCTGCTTCTTGAGAAACCTATATGCAGGTCAAGAAGCAACAGTTGGAACTGACCTGGAACAACAGACTGGTTCCAAAGAGGAAAAGAAGTACGTCAAAGCTGTATATTGTCACCCTGCTTATTAACTTATATGCAGAGTACATCATAAGAAATGCTGGGCTGGAAGAAGCACAAGCTGGAGTCAAGACTGCTGGAAGAAATAATAATAACCACAGATATGTAGATGACCCCCCTTATGGCAGAAACTGAAGAAGGACTAAAGAGCCTGTTGATGAAAGTGAAAGAGGAGAGTGAAAAAGTTGGCTTAAAGCTCAACATTCAGAAAACTAAGATCATGGCATCTGGTCCAATCACTTCATGGCAAACAGATGGGGAAACAGTGGAAACAGTGGCTGACTTTATTTTTCGGGGCTCAAAAATCACTGCAGATGATGACTGCAGCCATGAAATTAAAAGACGCTTACTCCTTGGAAGGAAAGTTATTACCAACCTAGACAGCATATTAAAAAGCAGAGACATTACTTTGTCAACCAAGTTCCATCTAGACAAGGCTATGGTTTTTCCTGTGGTCATCTATGGATGTGAGAGTTGGATTATAAAGAAAGCTGAGTGAAGAAGACTTGATGTTTTTGAACTGTGGTGTTGGAGAAGACTCTTGAGAGTCCCTTGGACTGGAAGGAGATCCAACCAGTCCATCCTAAAGGAGGTCAGTCCTGGGTGTTCATTGGAAGACTGATGCTGAAGCTGAAACTCCAATCCTTTGGCCACCTGATGCGAAGAGCTGACTCATTTGAAAAGATCCTAATGCTGGGAAAGATTGAGGGCGGGAGGAGAAGGGGATGACAGAATATGAGATGGTTAGATGGCATCACTGACTCAATGGACGTGAGTTTGGGTAAACACCAGCAGTTGGTGATGGACAGGGAGGCCTGGCGTGCTGCAGTTCATGGGGTCACAAAAGAGTCAGACATGACTGAGCAACTGGACTGAACTGAAGACAATCAGAGGCTTTATATAGTCAATGAAGCAAAATTATATATATATTTTTTCAATTCCCTTGCTTTTCCTATGATTCAACAGATCTTCACAATTTGATCTCTGGTTCCTCTGCCTTTTCTGAATCCAGCTTGTATATCTGGACATTCTTGATTCACATACTGTTGAAGCCTAGCTTTAAGAAAGAAAGACACAAATGGAGATTTACCTTACAAATGTAAATATATCTTGCAAAAGAATACTGCCTACTAGGTTTTCAGAGCATGTCCTGTGTCTGCTGTTTCTTAAAGAAATTTTTTTTTTAAATGATATGACCTGCTTTGAAGAGGGTTTTTTTGGGGGTAGTAGCTTCTGCTTGCCATCAAAGATCCTATGTGTGTTAATTCATATTACTCTGATTAGAAATATATGGAGTCCCACTCAGCCTTTTAAACTACAGGCAATCTGATGCCTACCCTAAATCTAGAATTCCAAAAATAATTTTACACTGTTTTGTAATGTGAGGTTTTCTTGTTATTATATTTTAAAAGGAAAAATGTATATTTGGATTATATAATGGCATAGATGGGAGGAGTGTGGAGGAAACTTGCCTTAATGAGCTAATTCTAATCTGCTGAAAAACATTAATGCATGGCTATTCCAAATACTCTAAAATAAAAATAATGAATATAGATTGCATTTGAAGTAAGAGATAAGCTCTTTTTGGGAAATATGATTTCCTTTTGATGCTCAAAACTCCATTTTTCTGCATTGGTGCCAGATTGAATCTTGGAGACAGTTTTGGATGAAGTAGAAAGTGAAAGTGAAGTTGCTCAGTCATGTCCGACTCTTTGCGACCCCATGAACTGTAGCCCATCAGGCCCCTCCATCCTTGGGATTCTCCAGGCAAGAATACTGGAGTGGGTTGCCATTTTCTTCTTCAAGGGAACTTCCCGACCCAGGGATCGAACCCAGGTCTCCTGCATTGCAGGCAGACGCTTTAACCTCTGAGCCACTAGGGAAATCCCATGAAGTAGAAAAGGATAGCTTTATTTGTCAGACAAAAGGGTGCACAACAGAAAAGTAATTCTGTCCATATCCCAGAGGATTTGATGAGAGATTTTTAATAGTTGTTCTGAGAAATGGAGTTTTTCCTATCATGTCAGTAAATAAGGATGTGTGAACTCCTGAGCCCTAAGGGCATTCAGGAAGGAGATCTGGCAGCCATTAGGCTGCAGCCACTCCCTATGGTGAGCCTCAAGGAAACTCAAGGTGTGAAAAGCATGAAGATACTTTCCCAGGATTGCTGACATACACATGAAAAGAATGGTTTCAGCAAGCCCAGACTCCTGTATCTTCCCACAAATAGAAATGTCCTAAATTTTCCTTGGGATATCTGGTTTTCTTCAATTAGCAGTAATCTTTTGATATTCGGACTATATGCCCCCTGTTTCAAAGCTTCTGTATAACCCATCTCCTCCCCTTGCTTCCACTCTTAGGGTTACTTGAGATGCTGTCCTGTTCTTGACATCCTAAAAATTCCCACCAAATAAAACATAGCTCTCAACTTAAAGCTTGTTAGTATTTTTTTAAGTTGACTGTTCAGATATGGTGACTCTGACAAATTTAGGGTGTGTGAAGGGCTTTCAATCCCTTTATCTTGTTTTAGGTATTTCTTGGCTGCTCCTCCCTTGAATCTACCCTTTGGAACTCAGAGAAGGTCATAGATGCTAGAGTCTTGCATCCTAGGAATGGGGGACAAAAATAAGACCACCATGCTTGGGACCCCCAGGACCTCACTCAGTTTGTCTATTACCTGTAGTAAAAATACACAGGTACTAATGGAAGTGAATAGAGATCATTTTCACTAGTACTAAAATATGATGCAAGAACAAATGGAATTCATACATCTGTTTTGCATTCCATGGAGACACAGAAAAACCAATAAAGAGATAACAGAGAAATGGCAGAAAGAGAGAAAGGGGTCTGACTCCTCATTTATTTTGGATTTCTATTATTGGATATATATACTTTTAGTCTTTTTATATGTTCATTTTGAATTGATCCTTTTATCATTATGAAATATTCTTTACCATGGTTGTGATGTTGTGATTTATAAGAAGTATATATTTGGTCTTCTTCCCATTTCTGACATAGACATCCCCAAATCCTTGAAATTTCCTGAGAGGTAAGAGCAAGGAACACCTTTGTTACATAATATTTAGCCTTTTATCAAGCTGGTTTTAGAAAAGGCAGAGGAACCAGAGATCAAATTGGCAACATCTGCTGGATCATGGAAAAAGCAAGAGGGTTCCAGAAAAATATCTACTGTGCTTTATTGACTATGTCAAAGCCTTTGACTGTGTGGATCATAAATAAACTGTGGAAAATTCTGAGAGAGATAGGCATACCAGACCACCTCACCTGCCTTTTGAGAAACCTATATGCAGGTCAGGAAGCAACAGTTAGAACTGTACATGGAACAATAGACTGGTTCCAAATAGGAAAAGGAATACATCAAGGCTGTATATTGTCACCCTGCTTATTTAACTTATATGCATAGTATATCATGAGAAACGCTGGGCTGGAAGAAACACAAGCTGGAATCAAGATTGCTAGGAGAAATATCAAGACCTCAGATATGCAGATGACACCACCCTTAGGGCACAAAGTGAAGAGGAACTAAAGTGCCTCTTGATGAAAGTGAAAGTGGAGAGTGAAAAAGTTGGCTTAAAGCTCAACATTCAGAAAACGAAGATCATGGCATCTGGTCCCATCACTTCATGGGAAATAGATGGGGAAACAGTGGAAACAGTGTCAGACTTTATTTTTGGGGGCTCCAAAATCACTGCAGATGGTGATTGCAGCCATGAAATTAAAAGACGCTTACTCCTTGGAAGAAAAGTTATGACCAACCTAGATAGCATATTCAAAAGCAGAGACATTACTTTTCCAACAAAGGTC